>JANRGW010030211.1:0-14012 GCA_024733675.1 Psilopsiagon aymara
CCAGCCCCGCTCTCTCAGCCTGGCTCCAGAGCAGAGCTGCTCCAGCCCTGCAGCAGCTCCATGGCCTCCTCTGCCCTTGCCCCAGCAGCTCCACATTGGACCAGGTCTGAATGAGACATTATAAAAGGCTACTTTATTAAGCTTTGGAAACTAGAGGATTCCTGGTGAGGTTGACAAGCTTAATGCATTGTTATCCTTCTGACAAATCAAACCACCCTGTACTCAGGTTGTATTTGACAACAAAGGGAATCCTAATGTCAAGTGCAATCATGCTGACCCATCTTCTCAAAGATTAGACCAAGGCAGTGAATTGCAGTTTGCGGACAGCAGTGTCAGCTGCTGACCCGCTGCAGTTGCTGCTCTGCATTGGGAACACCTCTTCCTGAGAAGTTTAAAGATCCAACCTGAAACATGCCTCCAAGACTGTATGTGACATTAAAGAGAAGAAAGGCAAAGAGTTAGTTAATGGGAAGCAGACATGGAGTGATGTGATCATGTTTGTCAGTTGCTGTTATAACCCTATCTCTCATGGTTTTCCCACATAGAATCATTTCAAATTGAAATGAAACCTTCCAAGGCCTCCAGTTTTCCCAGCTGACAGCCTGCAGCCAGCGCTGGTTGGCTCAAAGTGTCATTCCATCAGCAGCTGTCACTTTCTGTAGGTAGAAGGATTTAAAGGATAAGGGAAGAATCATCTCTTGACATAAGCCTCAGGTGTGTGAAGGAAACAAGCAGTTTATAGATCCATCAGGGCACAGATGACCAGTGGTACCCCAACCTGAGCCTTGGAGATCACGAGCCCTGCGCGCCCGCCTTGTGCTCTGTCCCAGCCGTGAAGGCACCACCTTAGATGGAAGAAAGGAATAATGTAAAAAGACAGAATATTCTCAGAAAAAATGAAGCCAAGCCTGCCAATGGGTGCAAATTACCTCCAACACCTGCTGACCTAAGAAATGCTTGGTTTGACCACATTATTTTAACTACTGGTTACACTGAATCCCAGGTAATTGCTTGTCGGTCTCATTATTTGTCAAGGAAAAGCATATAGAGAATGGAGGAGCTCGTCACATAAGCCTGGAGTATGTCTGTTGGTAAAGATGAGTGTTGGCCACTCAGGGCTCACACTCTCTGGGAATGGTTGCCCCAATCTTCTTGCCACCAGAACCCCATGATCTGCTATTGGGGTGCTCATTCTCCCCAAAGGACTGTGGGAGGCAGAGAAGCACAGCGCATCCCCCTGTGCCCTCCCAGCTGCTGCAGGGACCCCCATCACTGGCCAGGGGCCTACAGAGCAAAGAACACCCCAAATCTCAAGTCCATGTGAACAGCATCTTACCAAACTTGGAGAACTGCTCAACTGAACAAACTCATTTTGTCCTCAAAACCAGAGATGATTCAGCCTAAATTAAACCCCATACATTTAAGCTATGACAATTTAAACTATAGAACACTGAAAGGGTCATGATACTGAGCTATAAATAGGGCACTGCAGACATTTCATAAGGTCAGAGCTCTTTCTCCTTATGCAAGGCAGCAGTGTCCCGGGCAGGAGTCTCCAAGGGGGAAAATGCAGACAGAGCACTGAAAGCCAGTAAATAATAATGCTAATAACAAAGCCAAGAGGCACTACACAAGGCATTTAAAAAACTTCTTTTCTTGGCAGCTGCCCAGTAAAAACAAAAGACAAGGTAAGGATCAGCAGCAGCAAGGGGGCAGAGCTGAGACTGAGGAGCAGACACAGTGGCCCTGGTCAGAGCATCCTGACTGAAGCCAGAGCATCTCCCCAGAGTGACACCTTCTGCCTGGGACCAGTCACTGTGTGCTGCCGTGCTATCTGCGGAGGTGACAGTGTGTGCAGGGGTGGGGGGAACTGAAGAACCAGGAGGCAGAGGCAGGCTGTGGTGTGGTGGCATCTCCAGTCCCTCTGCATTCAGCTGCCTGAGTCAATATTTGACAAAAGGGGGAAATTCCTGCCGGTGGAGGAGGGGGCCTGGCATGGTGGGAGCAGGGGCAGCCTTCCCTGGCACCATGGACATGGTCCTCTGTACAAACACATACACTTCAGTGTAAAACACTGCTGTGTTGGGACAGGAACTGGGGCTCTTTCTCTCTTTGCAGGTGCAAGGCCCTGTGGTGAGGGATGGGCAGATTGGAGTGCCTCTTTAAGGGAAGATGTGATGGTGAAGGTCACACCTGCAGGCAGAGCGGATGCTGGAGACAACAGGAGCTGTAGCGAGACCAGTACAAAAATTGTTTTGTGCATGATTTTCAGGACACTTTTTTGCTTTATGTGCTTGACAATTATTATTATTTCCAAAAAAGCCAGGCATGGGTAGCAGCAAATCACTTTGGAAGGGAGGTCCAGTCCTGCAGCACCTCCAGCCCTGCTCACTGCGGGAGGCACAGACCAGCCCAGATGCAGCAGCCATGTGAGAAAGCTCCGACCCTACTCCTGCAGGCCAAGGACCTGCTCTTTTCCACCCCCTAAGCCCAGATGTGATCATGTCACTCGCCCTCCTTACACAGCACAAGGTATGCTCCCAGGTGGCAGAGCACTAACACACAGAGCTGCTGGGTGTGATTTGTATTCTGTAAACACCGAGGGCACATGTCCCCGAATCAATGAAGTTCTGAGCACTCGAAGTTCAAGCCATTAATTAAGTTAGGAAGGCACATAATGGCACCAGTGCCTTACAGAAAGAGGGGATCAATTCCCAGTGTCAGCCTGACTCTGAGAAGCTGGGACCGGCCCTGGTGCAGCTCCTCATGGGCCATGGGGAGCCGCAGCCTCTGTGGTGTTCTCACCCTCTATCACCCTCCATGGCACATCTCCAATCTCTGCCCCACGATGTGCCCCAGCACCCGCAGCAATTCGTTGTACAGATGTGTTACTGGTTGGACTGGGCACACCTGGGTGTGCGTCAAAATATGGAAAACAGGGTTTAAAGTTGCTTGTTCTGGTCTTGGAAGACTACTGCCTTGCCTTGATTATAGCAAGCAACACACAGCAATGCAGAGGAATGTTTTCACGGGCAGGTAGCGTTCCTAAAATGCAGTTATCAGGAACACAGCTTGCATTTTAAAAGATGACTTTCCCCCTGCGGGGAAAGTGGGGCTGAAAGAAGAAAAAAGGCAAAATTATCAACATTTCCAGTAGAAGAAAAAAGCCCTGGAGAAGCCATTTACTGTCGTTTCAAACAAGAACTGGTTTAAAAGCATTGCGCATTAACAAACACTGTCTGCTGCTTCATTTAGAAGAGCCAGTCCCTCAGTAAACAAACTCTTGAAAGAGATCTTGCAACCCATCTTTGCAATAAACCTCATACACCAGCAAACCCCGCAGGCCAATACTCTTGCTCACACCAATAACCTCTGTTTAAGATAATAGTTTTAAGTAATTTTTTATTATTTGAGCAGCTGTGAGGTTCTGAAGGTGAGCTCAAAGTGTCACTGCAGATCCAGGCTGCTGGAATGATTCCCCTGGCTGTACCTGACTTGTGCCCTGGGCTGTCATTGTGTGCTGCCAGACTGGCTCTCCTGGGGGCACACAGGACCTCGCTCAGAGTCCAAGGCTTGGTGAGAGCCCCCTTACCAGAGCAGAGTGAAGGATGCTGCTGAGCGGGGCTGGCCCCAGCGCTGCCCGGTGTTTGCCTGTGCAAGGGATGGGGTTTACAGCAGTTCAGCAGAGCCCCAGAGCAGCACTCGGCTGATCTCAGGCACTGCCAATGCATCGCTTCAGCTCTGGGAATGCCCCTTCCTGCTATGAAAGTTCTGGGAAACACTTGTTTGAATCAGGCAGGTGGCTGCAGTGCAAGGAGCTTGGCAATGGGAGACTGAATTCCATTCCCAGCACTCCGGGGAGCAGGAAAGGTGCGAGCAACAGTGAGGAGGGGTTGGCTTACGGATCAATGCACACAGGCTGAGCAAAGGACTTCATCCATCCTGCACTGCCTCCCCATCCTTTTCAGTTCCAGCAGTGAGTAGTGGAAGGTGTCCCTGCCCTTGGCAGCGGTCGGAACTGGATGAGCTTTAAGGTCCTTTCCAACACAAACCAGGCTGGGATTCTAGGACTCACAATAGAAAAAGCCTTTCCTACAATTCAAATCTAAAGAACATGGTTTCCATGCTTCACCTTGCATCCCCATTGGCATTTATCATCAGCATAAGGATTTTAGTAATATTGTAACTTACAGTAAATTATTTGAACATAACTTGTTTGGGATCACCCATGTTTGACTCTAATTATAGCTGATTTTCAAGAAAAATTGGTTGGGATTTCAATGATAATCCCCATCATAACTTCAGGATCTGGATTTGCTCTTTCAAGGATTGAACTTTCCATCTTCAAATCTGAATTAAATGAAACCGAAATTCTAGCATTTTAAAGCCATTTTGCATTAATAAGGATATTTTTCTGTAATGAAATTGAAATCTTCTCATAATGTTCATCTTCAGAAGCCTTAATTTCTTTAAGTGTGCTCACTAATGACTTCACTTGGCCAAGCTCTGCGGAAACCAAACATCAAAAACATTCCCTTAAAACTGTTGCCATGAAATGTGTCAACTCCACTGAAATACTCGATTTCAGTGTTTGAGAAACAAAATTTCATTGAACTTTATTTGATGTTTTCAAACGAACCCGATTTCAACGACAACAGAATTTTCCTCTGAAAAGATCATTTGACTTTCAAATGTAACTTACACACGGAAAATAATCAACTGAAAGCTTTGAAATACCCAAATCTTTGGAATTAGCTGAGGCATAAACAGCACCTCGCATCCTGCAGAGCTTCACAGGACTTGGGGGCTGCAAAGAGAAAGAGAAGTGGCATGTGCCTAAGGAAATGGACTTTTCTGACAGGACCAAAGCAATGAGAACACAGTGCTGATTAAAATCCTGACTGTGCCATTAGTGCAGGAGCTTAATCAATCCTCTTTGGAAGGGCTACACCCACTCCAGCAGGGTTTTCCTTCTTCCCCGCTCCAGTGGAAGGGATTTCTGAAGGAGTTGCCCTTGAGTAATGTGGGGATCTGTGAAAGGGAAGAAAATCCCACATAGAATGTTGTGCACACTTAAAGTCATCTTCTGAAGTGTTTGAATGCTTTTCTACCCCAAATCTCTTAATTAGCCCCGTTCTCTCTGGGAAGAACTCAGCCATCCCTAAAATTGTTTGGTAGAAAAACGAGAATGAGAAATGACATTACTTGTTGGGATTCTATCTAAAATAGTGCCTTAGCATGAGGACCCTGAGATAGTGTTTCCCCACATCAACAGCTCCTGGCACACAGCAGCTGTGTGTGAGCAACAAAATCTCCCAAACAAACAGCACGTGTGTGTGTGTGTGTGTGTGTGTGTGTGTGTGAAACACTCATGCTTGTGGCTCTTTAAGAGCTCAAAGGAAGAGGTTAATTGCAGAGGACATCCCATATACTACCCTTTCCACGTGGGATGCCTCAGCTTCATTCAGTTTTGCATTCCCAAATGTTCTCCCGCAGGTGGTGCGTGTGTTTTTCACATGCCATCTCAGTGCGTTGCCAAGTGTTTAAAGTTCAGATGACAGGGATAATGAGAGGCTTTGTAAGAAAGCCATCAGGCAGTCCTGAGGAGCTCAGCAGAATTGGCCGCTGCAGTACTTGAAGCTGCTGGATAAAAGGTAACAGAGAAACAAGGGCGGTGTGGTGCCAGGGAAGGGGAGGCTTCATTGCTGGTTCTGTGTGGGCAGAATGGGAATATTACCTGAAGTACCCAACTCGCCTCAGCACTAACCCACAAGTCACAGTTCATTTGACGACAGAGGGGAAAGGATGTTATTTGAGTGCCTGCATGGCCCCCTCCTGCAGGTGAGCAGCTGCTGGGTGCACATCCAGAGCACAGCCAGCACCCATGCCAGCTCCATACAGACACCACTGCGGGTGTTTCGACACAGGCAGGCATGGGTTTGGTGCACAGACCTTCAGGTGAGGTGCTCCTCAGCCATAGAAGAGGGGCTGACGGGGGTCCCCATGAGAGTGGCTGTCCCAGGGGTCTGGTCACTGCCACCCAGATGGGGACAGGGTGCCCCCCAGCATTGGGATGGGGGTGGATGGGAAGATCACCCCCAAGCCAAAAACCCCACTGTGTCTGGGAGGTGGTGCATGCTGCAAGAGTGTTCCCATGGGGAGGAAACCCTGGAATCGTTATCCAGTCCTCCCGTAAGGTTAATCCACACAAGGGCTGTCTCGGGGCCGTCCCCTCCCTGCTGCCGGCGGAGGCTTGTTTTCTGGAGCCGCATCCTCTGTTTGCAATGCCACAGAACCTTGACAAAAAGTAAAGGAGAAACTTCTGCGCGATGTTTTGCTTTTGGACAGCTCTGCCCAGGCGCAGGGGCACCAGTTTTAATTGATTATACTGCAATTTGCCTCAAGCTCTGCAGCGAATATGACACAGGGTCACACCTCAACCACCTCAGCAGGAGCCTGCTCCAGAGACCTTATCACTACAATTTGTCACCCGTTCTGTGTCTGTGTGTGTGTCTTTGGTATTTCACTGTTATCTCATCTCCCTGCAATAAACCAGTATTTCTTAACAAGAGCCAGTGTCAGCCTCAGACCTAATAAAAAGGAGAAGTCTATCACACAAGCGGGCTGCTGGCCCTCCCTTTTTCATGATTAAAGTTTTTTCTTGTTTCACAGATGAAGTGGACAGAAAGGAAGTGGTTTTGGCCATGCTTTAGTCCCAGACAGTCTGCCTCGAACGAGAGGCTTGTGCCAGCACACACAAGCAGCACATCAAAACACACCCAAGGAAAATAATTGTTTTCTCCCTATTTAAAAGTCAGCTTTGAATGATTCCGTCCCAGCAATGCCACTCGTTAACTCGGAACCAGTACACAGCCCAGCCTCAAAGGCTGCTTTGACCACTCCTGCAGCTGGGAAGAAGCATCTGGCTTCACTTCCCTACAGCATGGCAGTGTTTGTAGGGAATCAGGATAAGTGCACATTGCCTATTGCAGTGTGCTGTAACTCACAGGCATGACACAGGAGTCAATACCAAGCTCCGTGTTGATAACTAGACAACAGTCACTGTGACTTTGGCATTGTTCCATTCCTCCTTCCCTCTGTGTTAAGCAAACTACGGATTACAGATTACCCTACCTTGTTCTGATCACAACAGCAACATTGCCTCTTGCTTTGAAGCCAGCCCTGTGCTGCATTCCCATGGGGATTGAAGACCCTTTGCCACACAGCAGATAGCCAAGACATCCAGGATGTACCTGCTCCTCCACTGATAATTCATCCGGAAATAAACTGATGGGAAGGGGATTATAAAAATAAAGATTAAAAAAAGGAAAAAGGGAGCGGTCAAAAATACTCACAAGTTCTTTAATGAAACGTAGACAGAAAAGAACACCTAACACTAAAAAAGCCAGCAATGTTAACAGTGTTCACATAGGGACCACTCAGTGCTGCTATTATAGAAAAACAGCTGACATTTATTTCTGTTATGATGGTCAGGATTGAAGTTCAATATCAGGAGAAGCTGCTGCAAACTTAGATTCTCCCTTGATGCATTTATTGGCCTATTTTATCTAAAGCTCTCAAGTTTCCATCTTATTCCTTTATCTTGTCTTGGCAATAGCACTGAATATTGATAAGCACCTAAATGGAGGCAGTTTCCCAGGTAACTTCTCCTCATGCTGAAAACCTAAATTTGCAATTTTTTGGTGCCATATGGGTCCAATTACCCGTTAACTCACAGGGAAAGTGGTTGAATCCAATGTTGCATTAAGGTGTGCAATATGTGAGCGAAGATTTTTTTTCCTCCTGGCATTTGCTTGGTAGCATTTAAATCTCCTGTCAATCATGAGACAAGCAAGTTATTTTCACTGTGCTATCGAGACCAAACTGTCATGACGAAAACTTCACAAAAGGCAAGAAAACTGCACCCTTTTGATGCTACAACACGATTATCCTGATCTTCTGTTTTGTTGTGCTTCCCATTGATTCTTTTTCTGCCTTTTTATTCCAGAACAAAGTTCTCGCTTTGACGCTTGTCTTTGATAAAGTTATGAAGCTGTGCCAAAGATCTGAAATCTGTCAGGAGGCTTCTCCCTTCACAAGAACAAGTCCCAAGTGATGGCCCCCATAGTCTTTAAAAAAAGCCACATGCCTCTCAATCAGCAAATATTATTCCATGAGACTCTGCGTTTGTCATGTGTTTCATCTCTTGCTGCTGTCTGAATCCTGCTGAAATATTAACTGGGCTCCTTGCAGATGACACGAGATCCAGCGCCTGCTCCCACGTTGCTATTAATATTCACTCTAAAGGGACTCGAGAAGAGCTGATGCCACGCGTGCTCCTGCGCCCACCCCGCTGAGCACTTCCCGAGCACTGGAAGGTTTTCCCAAACAGCCATCGCGGCTTCATCCAGTTTTAATTACCACTGCACAGGGAGGAAATCTCGCTGAGGTTTGGCTCTCATCAGTCAAGAGATTCATGCTGCTGTTCTACCACACATCTAAAAATCACTCAGACAGGGAACAGCACCATGCCCTGAGCCTTTCCTCTGAGGCTGTTTCCTGCGGATCCTCTGCTCATCAGTTGTTCCTCCAGTTCACAGAATCTGCTTTACCTCTGCCTAAGGGGAGAGGACCCGGTAACATGCAACCCCTCCACCCAGGCTCTGCGTACTGAATCAAACAGTTGTGTCCACCTTGGCCAGAGGTCCACCTCTTTTAAGTAACACGGCCACCCAGCTTTATGTAACGATGATCTGCAAACGTTTTCTTTGGAAGTGTTTGAAACATTCTCAAAACAGCAAACACCCAAAGCCATCTCTTCACAACTCCTCTGGTGTTGTAACAAATCTGAAACTGAAGGCTAAGTCTTACTTGTAGCTGAAAAAACCCCTAAATTAAATGAGAACAGGTTTAAAATGTATCCATTTATTTATTTATTAAAAATATATTTATGATCCATTTCCCTGTGAGGGTGCTGAGGCACTGGCACAGGGTGCCCAGAGAAGTTGTGGCTGCCCCATCCTTGGCAGTGTTCAAGGCCAGGTTGGACAGGGTTAGGAGCAACCTGCTCTAGTGGAAGGTGTCCCTACCCCTGGCAGGGGTTGGAACTGGGTGAGCTTTAAGGTCCTTTTCAACCCAAACCTCTGTGTGATCCTATGATTCAATGATTTCTGTTTCACTTGAATATCGACAGGAGGGAGTGCAACATGATCAGAGGCAAACAGTAGAACTCAAAGCCACTGAGCATGGTGGATGCCAGCAGGCTGTGGGATCGCCAAGAGCAACCAAACCGTTTAGAGTAAAGCAATTAGTTGTGTTTGATAAGAGGATACAAGCTGTGGTCTATGGGACCTCGAAGCCACAGGCTGCTGGTGCATGGGGAGTTTATGGCAGCACAGCTGGCTCTGCCCTGGTGCTCCCCTGCACGTCCCAAGCCAGAGGGGCTCGGTGGGAACCAGTGTGGGTATTCCTGTGCTAATGGTTTGCATCTACTTTTATCTTCAAAATGTCACTGAGGATCAAAAAAATCTTAGAAAATATTTGAAAAAGAGGAAAGACCTCCTGAATAGCCGTGAGATCCCAACACTCCCATTTCCACCTGGCATCCAGTGCCTGAGTGATGTGGCAAATGAGGGAACAGGCTGCAAAACATCTCACAGACCACTAAATAATGAGCCCTCTCAGGCTGAAGCTGAGAGCCCTGCCCGTGCTTCCACTGGGAATCAAATTGATACTGAAGTCAGGTGTTTTTGAATGCAATTTTTGTTTCTGTGAACACAGGAGAAACCAAATTATAGGAGAACATTTATTTGCTTGCAGCTCCAGGCCTCTTTCAGCCAGCACTCAGCTTGGAAAGCACGGAGCCCTCTGAGTCTGTCATAACAGCCTCGCTCCCAAGGGTTGTTCATTTTCTGTGTTTTGCCATTTTTCTGTCTTATGCTCAGCAGGCTTTGTCTGTTCCCAGTTCCCTTCCAACACCCGGGTTTATTTCACATGCTTCCATTTCAGCTTGCCATGGGTGGTGCTGTGTTTTTCCAGCTCTAGCCTCCCAATTTCTGTAGGCTACTGAAGAAATGGGGAGATAAAACGCCTCTTGACTGTTGCTGAGGAAAGCCCCCCCCCCAAGTTCTCATACTGCAAGTGCTGCTTAGAGCAGCTCAAGCCACGACTTTATTGCCCCAGTGCCTAAAGCCACAACACCGTTGCCATGGGCTGGTCTTCTGCCGCAGGGTGATCTGGTGTCTGTGCAGTCAACAGCAAGGTGCAAGTGAAATAATAGCTCTGGAGCACTCATCTGAACGAGAAAGAAAACAAAACCTCACTTGGTCTTTGATCTCAGCCCAAAAGTCAAACACAATACTGTTTGTCTACCAGAAGCTGTGTACGCTGCATGGGTATTTGTGCTGCGTTTATCAATCATCGGTGCCGGCAAGTATTCTTCAGGTTCCAAATGCTTTGAACCACATGCATGTCCCTCTTAAAAAAAAAAAAAAAAAAACCTTTAAGGTGCTGGCTGAAGACTGCATTTATCATCCTCAGCGCAGCACTGCTCAAATGCACAGGTTCTCCAGCTCTCATCTGTCATACGTGGGATCCAGCGGAAGCAGCCAGCTCCATGATGCATGATTTGCATAAAACCTGTCACACATCCAGCTAAACTTTCACATTTCAACGAAGGCAATGAACCCCTTACTGTCCTGATCGTGGGGGTTCCCTAAGGCACTAAATCCCTTGGGAATGCCCTTTCACCAGGGGGTCCATCACAGATGACAAGCCCTGGGCACTCTCACAGCTGGGACCCCTCTTCGCTGCCCCACATCTGCCCCAGGTCCATACACTGCTATCCCAGCACACCCCAGTGGAAAGCCTTGGGGAAGGATTCTCAGGCAGGGGCTGCACAAATCCCATCCCACCCCTGGCAGTGTTCAAGGCCAGGTTGACTGGGGCTTGGAGCAACCTGCTGTAGTGGAAGGTGTCCCTGCCTGTGGCAGGGGGTGGATTTGGATGAGCTTCCAGCCCAAAACATTCCATGACTCTATGCTTCTATTGGATTTGAGTTGCTTTCTCATCTGCTGCCTCAGGGTTGGTATGCTCTGCATGGACAACCCTAGGTCCCCATGGTCAGGGATGCTCTTGGCCAGAGGCAGGTGAAGAAGGAGCACCCAAGCAGCTGTGGTGCCCCTGGACCTTGATACTGTGCTTCCCAATGCAGATTTTTTCTTCACTTCAGGCCCCCAGCTCCAGTGTAATCAAACCACTTCTGCTCCCACAAGTGAGGCACACAATTGCCAATGCTGAACATTTTAAACTGAATCTCACTCTTCTCCATGAATTCTATTAACATTTCTGGGCTTCCTCCCTGGCAGGTGCTGAGTAGCTCGTGTGAAATCCCTGCGGAGGCAGCAAGGAACCAAAACAGGGAGTTGTAATAATTCGGTTGTAAACGTCGGCACTGTACACGTGGGCGCTGGACCCTCTCTTATGTATTCTTCAGACACCCAAATGCAGCCCTGCAATCCCAGTATTTGCCTTAACAGGGAAATAACCTTGCAGTGCTGCCAAAGCCACCTGATTCATTATTAGCCTGTTGAACTGCCTCATGATTTCTCCATCTACTGACAACAACTTATGAGATTATCATTGTCTCACCCAAAAGCTTTACGCTTTTTTTAACCTTTTTTTAAACTAAGGCTTTAAAATAGGCTTTTGTTCATCTCCAGGTCAAAAATAGGTTGCAACTTAATCAGTTTTCCCAATCTGCACAACCAAATCTGCTGACAAAAGCATCACACCTGCTTTGGAGAGTGCAGCAGGGAATGGTTATTTACCGGCTACAGAGGTGCACACAACACCCACTGAACACAGCAAATGATAAAGCAGCAATGATTGAGCCATCCCATCTGCTCCCATTCAGGTATTGATAAGACCGTTATCACCCTTTGGGGACACTGATTCATTGTGGTGTGGAGTAGGTATGAGAAAGCCATACTCTCAATGGAAGCTGTTAATGTGAATTCCCTCTGTGTTCTGCGTATTAAAGGAATTTCAGCCCATCAGGAACTAATCACATTTCATTTTCCCTTATTTTTTTTCCCCTCCTGGTCAACACACGCCAGCACAGCTGAGGTGTGTGATAATCAAAGCCTTCTTCATGGTTGAATAAATTTAATACTCCTGCTTCATCACTGCAGTGTATTAAAAAGTCCCTTGACATATTTAGCTTGATTGTTTAAGGCATTACTCTAGAGCCGTGGTATTACAGATTTCACATACAATATGGGGGGCCTTTGCTTTCACTTATCTGTAACATGACATAAGAAATTGGATTGAAATAAGTTTCTCGGAGAAAAAAAAGCCAATTGATAGAGTCATAATACAATCTCCACAACATAAGTAGAGAAATAAATGAACATTAATTTGGTATTTGTAATAGCAGCGAGGACAAATAACACAGGTATTTGGGGCTGTAAATAAATAATTCAACAACATAATATGATATGAAGGAGACATTTGTTTTCTAAATAAACAAGTTCAAAACAGTTCCACTGTGTCTGAGATATTAACTTGCTTTGCTATGGCATAATTTGTTTATTAAAAACGCAGTCGCTGCTATGACCAGTGTGAGCTCAGTTTGCACCAGGCACTTCTTCTTCGGTTTGAGTTCAGTTTTCATCAGTTTCTTCTCTGGTTTGTTAGGACATGGGATGTTCCTGTTGGCTTGCCATAGAGGAGCCAGACCCAGCCAGGGGCTGAGAGGAAGCTGGTGCTGATCCGTGGTGAAGATTCATCCCGACTCCAGGAGCCAGACACCACTGGCCAGAGGGAGGGATGCTCCTGTTCTAGCTTCCAGTTAATAAACAGGTCTGTGGCATGTGGGCTGCTGACTGGATTCACTTGTACAGGGGCATTATCATGTCTTCGCTATCGATTTCTCTGATCTGTTTTCTCCAGTAACGTGATCTGAGAGCACAGCTCAGGACTGGAACCAGGACATCACTTCTGCTTAGTGTCCAACAGCCAATTTACCCACCTTTGTGTGAGACACTGTGAACAACTTTAGGCAAGAGATGTCAGATGTTTGGTCCCTGCTGGGCACTGTTACATCTAAATTAGGAGACCCCAAAGCAAACCATGCTCATTTTCTTGTTACAGGTTCTGCCTTCAGTGGGGTAAAGTGACTTCAGCAGCATTGGAGACTAAATCCAAGAGCCTAAAGCAAATGCCTGAGCTTGTGATGAATTAAAATGAAGCCTTCCTGTTAAAGGCCAGGTTGCAACTTATATGAAATTCAATTAAAGTTAAAATATCTATTTTCCAGCTCTTGCTAATAAAGTTGATGTTAATGACCCTGCCCCAATAATGTCAAACTTGCTTTGGGATATACTCAAGGTACAGATTTCCCTGTCATTAATATATCATTTTGTATTCCACTGCACCACCTGATACGCCTTGGTGTACCTGTGACTGGAAATAAGAGGGTATAGCACTGAAATGTCTCTTAATACTGGTTTTCCAAGAGCAGATGCCCTCTGAGACTGGAACAGAGGCTTGAGTCCAGTGTTCTGCTCTTCATCAATGCTCCCAGCAGCCAGAGGGTATCCCAGTTCCCTGTAACAGATTAGGAGCCCTGATGACCAGCAGCACATGTTTTATCACATTAGACACTTCTAACACTGCTATTTTGAGGTCACTCAAGCAGTGGTGAGGTTCAATGTCATAAAATCCCAGCCTGGTTTGGATTGGAAGAGACCTTAAGGCTCATACAGTTCCCACCCCTGCCACGGGCACCTTCCATAGAGCAGTTGCTCCAAGCCCCTGTGTCCAACCTGGCCTTGAGCACTGCCAGGGATGGAACAGACACAGCTTCTCTGGGACCCTGTGCCAGCGCCTCAGCACCCTCACAGGGAAGAGCTTCTGCCTCAGAGCTCATCTCATTCTCCCCTCTGGCAGTTAAAGCCATTCCCCTGTCCTGTCCCTCCATCCCTTGTCCAAAGCCCCTCTCCAGGTTCCCT
>JANRGW010030216.1:2879-23834 GCA_024733675.1 Psilopsiagon aymara
AATCCTAGAATTTGGTATCAATAGTCACTGTGAAACCAGTTTGTGAGACCTAGAACTGACTGAGTAGGCTGCAGGTGCTCGGTGCCTCTCCCCGTCTGCCCCGTTACCCCTTGAGCCATGCTTTTGCCCTGCCCTGCTCTCTGTTTGCACTCTGGTTACAGGCTGCTTTGTTTGAACACACCTTTGAATGTTAACAAAGGCATCCCTCCCCTTCCATCCTAGCTGCTGCTTTAAGATGGAAAACACCAAACCTCTGCCTGAGCTCAGCCAGGCTTTGCCACCAAGGAGAACAACCACCATGGGCCCATGCCCCCCATGCAGCAGTGGGGTGTCCTCAGCCACTGCCTGCCTCAGCAGAGCTGGGTGGCTGAAAGGAGCAGCTTTCCTCTTCACAAGTCACCCAGGCAGGATTATCCTCACCTAAACTCAGGATTAGGGAGCCTGGCAGGTAACTGCATCTACTGCCACTGCTTGCTCTGAGTGAGGCTGTGTTTAGCTGCTGCAGCCATGTAGATGCTCTTGTCTGAACACTGCCCTGGATGCCCGGCTGGTAAGAGCCAGGCACATAACAGGATTTGCAGCAGGGCTGAGGTGGTTGTGATACAAATAGCTCCAGAGGATGCTCTAAACCAAAATGAGGAGCAGAAGTGTCTGCACTTGGAAGCGTGGAAGGAGCTTTCAGGGACACTTTGTGCTGCTTTAGTCTATTGGTAAAGTAAGGGCAAGAGCTGGAGTTTTAAACTATATTTTTCTACCTGGAAAATGAGCAAATAATTCAGTGATTACAGCAAAGTGCCCTCCAACAAAGGCAAGTGATGGTTCTGGTGAAGGCCTTTCCCCCACCACTGTCATCATCCTCTGTAAAGGCAGCCCGGTAGAACAGGAACAACGCTTTGTGTCACGGGTGTCTGATGTGCTAGAGCTGCTGAGGAGCCTGTAAAGGCCTTGCTTTGGCAGATGTCTGAGCACCTGGAATCCAGCTCACCTATATCCCTATGTCCTTTTGCTTCAGTAAACAAATGGCCCAGGTGCAGAAATGGTTCAGGTTAGCTGACTGTCCTTCTGGCGTGCTCTAAGAGCCTCATCTGTCTCCCTGCGAAACATCAGCGCTGATCCCATGGACAGGGAGGAAAAGCCACTGGAAAGTGATGGACAGTGAGTTGGTTTTCTGTAAACTGCAGGGCTTCTGGAAAGCTTTATCAATTGTTTAGAATGTGCTGTGGAGCTGAAGGAAGAGAACTGGGGACTGGGAAGGGTCTGCTGCCACGCAGGAACCGGAGAAACTCTTGACTTTAAGGGCATCTAAAGTTACACTCCCTAAACACTAATTATTTGGGGGGGGGGGATAATGTTTTATTGCTGGTCCTTATCACTGCTACCTGTCCTCTGCCTTGCATTTTCCACTCCTTCAAGCACCCAATAAAAGCTTTCCAAGTGAATCTCGCTCCTCCTCTGTGCTTACATGTTGCTAAGAGAAGGGATTTCTATTTGACACAATTGATTTGCAATCATCCTTTCTCCCTGCTGAAGCTAAGCAACTTAATATTGGTGTATTGCCCACCAGCATGGTGTCTAGGCCCAGAGCCAAGGCAGTGAACAGCCTGCTAATTAATTTGCTCCAGACCCCCTCCCCAGAGCAAACACTGTGGAAAACAGGAGGTAGCAGTTTCTACGCAGTCCTCAGGAAGCATTCAGCAAGAGTGTTTTACTGCCAGGTTTATGTTTTTTACAGCGATGGCAATAAGGACTTCTGGCTGTATGAAAGAAAATGTATTAGCTTCAGTATGGAAAAAGAAAAGACTACTGAAAGGAATCTGAGCCTGACGTATCAATTTCTTCCCCCAAAATAAGCAGTGTCTACCATGCTGCCTGAGGTCAGTGGGGAAATACAGGCCTAATTTCTAGGCAGGAGCAGGTATTCATGTTGAAAACATTGATACCATTCAACTATTATAGATGGGTTATGCTTCCAGTAAAGCTGTTCATTTTGAGTTATGCCGCAGATAATACTGTGAGCTCATGGAGTCTGTGCACCTGGCATCCTTTTTTTTGCATATATGTATGTATGTGTGTTGTATATTTAGCTAGATAAATAAGTTAGAGAATATTTACATCAGTGTACAGAATAAACCCGTTTCCAAAATGCATACACCTGCCAGTGGATTTGGTCCAGTAACACTTTTGCATTTCACCTTCAAAGCACCATAGAGACATTAATTATTTACCCAGGCAGCTTCCCACTCACCAAAAGGATTAAGAATAACAGGCAGGGTAAAGGATGGGGCTGAGGGAGTGCAGCATGTTCATAAAAAGGCAGCTAATCGTGTATCTCTCTCCTGCCATGAGCGCTGTAGATTTATGCCTTTATATACTCTGCAGCCCAAGCATAGGAATAACCTTTGTAACACAAAGCTTGTTGACACGGGGAAGTCCTCATTCAAAAGCAAATGATCCGTTCTTCATCTTCAAAAGCTTTGGCCTCTTCTTGGCTTATCAGGTTCCCATTCAAACTAAAGGGGAAAAATAAAAGGGATGTGAGAGTAAGGTAGTGACCATTGCCCGTCTATTTCAATACATATATATATTTCCAAGGCTTTGGGGAAGAGATCACAGCTTTGCAAGGCCAGATGAGCTGCATGCTTCTCCTGGGCACACAGCTGGGAACTGGCCTCAGACCAGCAGGAACATGTATGAGGAACAGGGCTTCATCTTCAGAACTAAAACTGAACCAAGACCTAAACTTCACTGAACTGAAATCAGTGTTGGGTACTCAGCTGTTTGCATTTCAGCAAGCAGCAGACTGGGGTTCTTACCATGCAGTGAGCTAGTTTAAAGATAGTGAAATAGTCTTCAGAGCATCTTGTGTCTTCCATAACAACATGGGAAGAAAACTCTTCAGTACTTGGGCATTAATAATGTGCAAAGATTTACGGCAACATTTTCAAGTCTGGCGTCACAAAGTTAATCTACGCTGATATTTACACCCCTGGAAAGCAGCAGTCTGGGTAAGAGCTGAAATCTGTTAAGCCATTTAGACTGCAGAAATTCTTGGGGTTAATGAACACCTCTGAAAATTCAGGCAAGAATCAAGAGGCAGATTTCAGTCTGAAGATTCAGAACAATTCAAGTGGAACTTGATGCCTCTTCTGTGGATGAAAGCTGACAGCGGCCTCTGAAAAAAGCATCTCTTCCACATCCCCAGGGACCCCACTAGTCAGACACTGAGTCATCATCTTCCTAAGCAAGAATTCGGTGTCCTTTTCCTAAAACAAATATAAATCTTTAAAACTAAATTTCATGTTCAATAATAAAGCAGTGGTGCTAAACCCAGCACTCCCTCACTGACTTCTGAGCTCCCCGAGGTGAGGGAAGGAATGTGGGATTTGGCTTTGTGCCTGACAGTGCACATGCGTGACTCTGTGATGCCCACCTAATCTACAAGCAAATGTTAGGAAAAGTTAATCTTCTTGTAGCTTAGCACTTTGAGCGTGTTTGGAGCACTGCCCAAGGAAAATCCACGCACAAATTCCATGGAGCACGTTCGTAATGCTAATTAAACAGAACCATCTCCTGCTTGTTGGGACTGAGCTCCTGAAAAGCATGAGCACGTTCCAAAGTTTAAAAATAAAGCAGAACAAGCAAGACTTGGTCTCTGAATTCCAGCCCGGATTCTGCAAACACACACATTCTGTGAATCGGGGTACAGAGGGATGTGAACTCACAAAACTGGGTGATGTTCATAACACACAGGGAAGTGTTTCAGTGGCAGAGGCTTTTTACCTATTTGAAACCCACAGCTGGAACTACAAGCTGACATTAACTTGCTCTGAATATTTTAGGCTGGAAAGAAGCAATATCAGAAGTGTTTTAAAGGGAGAGTTTACAAAGTGAGCCTTTGAGGAAGGGATCTTTACCAGACTTCTTTAATAGCTGTGTTCTCCTTGAGAGCTTCACTGAGGTACTTCACCCCTTTGGCTGTAATCCGATTCTGGATAAGCCTAAAAAGAAAGCACTTCATGTCAAACTAACACACAAACTAGTTTACAGCACACGCACAACCTATACTCAGCTTGATGTCAAGGAACAGAGCTGCCTGTTTGCCACACAACGGGTGTGATTCCTGCCTGGGTGGATGGCACACGGTGTTGGTCAAACACCCCACATGCACTTCCAGAAACAGAGCTCAGGGTATTAGTCTTTTCCTTTTAATCTTGCTTGTGGTTGCATTCCAGAAATACTGAACTTAATTACATAGCTGACAAATTTCTCTAAGAACCTTTTACTCTGGTATAGGACTGTGATATTTGGACGCCCTGAGACACACAGACCTCTTAGCTCTGGTTTCTTACTCAGAATGCTGTGAGACGTAAGTGATGTACAGACAATTCTGGGTGCAGAACCTGCGTACACACAGTGATTTAGCAGCTATGATCTGCAGGTTGCCAAATCCTCCTGTCTTGTTTATCAGACCAGCAAGATCTCTGACAAAATGAGGCACTGAATTTGACTCCGATATGAGTAGGTGCAAGTCAAAGTGAAGCCACCTTAGCAACTACAATATATGTCTTATCTGAGCTGAGGGACAAAAATGATACAAGGCTCTCAAATAGCACAGCTGATGGAAGCAGTAGGTAACTGTTAGCGCTGCAGACTGCAGACCATCCCCTAGCTAAAAATTAACAAAGCCCTCTCATCTGCATGAGTATAAAAGTACTCATCCCCCTAGCCTAAGTTAATAGTCACCTTTCAGACTGCCACGGTGTGGCTGTTCCTCTCCATGTGACTGGCTGCATGAATCCCACAGGATTCAGGAAAATTGGAATGAACTGAACAATCTCTTAGGAAGGGAGAGAAGGAAGGAAGCAGGGAGGCATTCCCATTAAAGGACTTTCTGCATTTGGTAAATTAATCAAAATGCAGAGGGATCCAGTAGATGCTTTTTTACCTTTAATTGTGCCTCAAGTCCAACTATCTACGTGGGTCACTACCTTTTGGAGGTACCCACTGTTGTAACCAACAAATTAGGATATAAATTTGTCTCCTGGCAGAAACCCCAAGCCCTTGTAAAGGCACATATCTAAGGTTACCTGGCCTGCCTTGGATGGGAAAAGTTGTAATACGAATTCAAACCAAACTGCTCAGTGAAACTTATCTGCGGCTCTGCACAAACAAATCAAGCCCTCCCCACCCCTTTTTGTTCTCAGGGTGATGGGCAGCAGAGCTTCTACTGGTTTCAGAAGAGGCTACAAGTACTTGGCACCTCTGACAACCATCAGGCTTCCTAAGGGGTGAGGATGAGAGTTAAGACAGGGAATGCTAGAGCGGAGTTAGCAAAGTCTGCGTATGGCTTGTAAAGTGCCTCAATTTCTTATGTCCTCTTCATCACTTGGAATGAATGGATGGCCGTTTGCTTCACAGCCCATGTGTGCCCAACTCCATCCATTCTTGCGAACCTCTGAATTAGAACAGCCAAAGCTATGTTTTCTTAGAAGTTTAACTAATCTCTTTGGGATTGGTAGGAAGGATCCCTGAGGACTTCTTATAGACGAGTGTCTTGCATGAGTGAAAGTGCTAGCCCTTGAAGAAACATCAAGCAAATGGGACATGTATTGAAGTGTCTGTCATGTAGGCTCTTGGTTGACGAGTAGGAGTTGAGCTTGCTGCTTTCATAGTACGATGATAAGTAGTAAGAATCATAATAAGGTGATTCTGTTCTAGCTGTCTGCTTGGTTCTTGTTTTGTCTGGGTTTTCTTTTTGGACTTGTTATGGGTTTTGTTTGGGTTTTTGGATGTAACTTGTGTTTGAGGCCAGTGCTGTTCCCCAAAGGAAAGATGAAATCAAGCAGTAGTTTGAAAGTTACCAGGACACAGAAACAGCTTCAACCTGTGCCTGTATGAAAGCAGGTTCAAAATGCTGGACAGCAGCTTTAACTTTCCATTATAACTGTCTACAACCAGTCAGCTGCATCCAGACCATGCACAGAAAGCTTACTGTGACCTACATAGATTTGGAAGGTGAAGCTTTAATGCAGTGACTGCCAAAGAGCCTGTGCTTCTGTGGAATGTAACTCACCATAAATGCACCAGTTTCTTGTTGACCTTCAGCATCTCTGCAAAACTCATTGCTGCCTCATCATCCAACTCATTTTTAGTCAACCTAAATGGGAGAGAAGATGTTCACTTAGGATGTTATCATAATTTTTCAGCCCCCTGTTTTACCAGCTTGTCTCTGACTTAGCTTCAGACAGCCAAAGGGGGGTGTGCTGTTCTTGCCCTGAGCAATTTCTAAAGTCTGGACACAAAGAGATACTGAAGAGAAGCCCTGGAGGTAAAAGAAACAGGAGTATCAGATCTTTATTTCTTAGAGCAATGCCCTAATGATGTTCTAGTGGCTAAAAGGTGGATGAGGTGTAGTGGAAAAATGCAGAGAGGTAGAGACAACACTGAAGAGGTGCAGAAACCGGGGATGAAGAACTTGACTTCATATGATGGAAGTGAGAGGAGATGGGGAAAGCGAGATGGAGGGAACAGAGTACAGCATGACCCTCGGACATTAGAATGTGTCCTAAAGGACAGGCACTGCTGATCATGTCCCCATTCTTTCAAAGCAATACATCTTACAGCTTGCTGGTAGTGAAAGCATAGCAGATGAGGGGAGGGAGAGGAGGAGGTGGGGAGAGTAGGAGGAGGCAATGGGGCTGAAAGAAATAAAATCAGGCTGCATCTTTCTATGGAGAAAGAAGAGGAGGAGAAGCAGACCACACTGTCAGTTACCAGAAGATTTTCACGGAGTCGTTGTGTTGCATAGCTTCAGCAATGCTTTTGCCTCCCTCTGTTGTGATGCCATTGAATGCAAGGCTGGGAAATAAAGATACAAATGTGTCAGAAATGGCATCACTTGGCTCTTCCACTACCAAATACTAGTGCATATCCTGGATGATCTATTTCCCAGTGGTACAGTTCAGCATTTGGGTGTTTCAAAGGCCCACGTACTTTGGGAACCAGTAAGTCCTTATGACTGTCACAAGTGAGAACAGTTCACAGGCTGCAGCCTGAAGGCAGGTCTGTCATGCAGGCCGGAAGGCTTGCTGTCAGCAAGCTGTACTCTCGGGACTGAGAGCAGAGCTGCACCCAGTGGTTTTGAGAGCAAAGCCTTTTCACAGGGACAAAGACTTGTGCTTAGCAGTACATGGGTTTTAACGCGGATTTTACATCCCAAGTCCTGGTATAAACTGGGCATATTGTCCTTTAAGTCCTTCAGACACCTGAATACCTCATTATTCTTCCAAACGCAACACCTTCTGTTGTGCAGGGAGAGATGATCTTGTAAATGCATGCTTTCCATTACAAACCACAAATATATCTTAGTCTGCCCTTCATTCTTTGAATAGACATTGGCAAAATCATCCAGTTAAAATTATGCTCCAGGCTTTGAGAGTTCAAAAAGCATTTCCCCCCTCAAAAGCCAGGCCAGAACCTGAAAATAATGCAACATCTCAGAAAAAGGTGAAAAGGGACACCAAGTAGGGCAGTGGCACAAATATATGTTAGCACAAGTCCCTCCTAGCATCAGCTGAAATTAGAGATTCTCAGTCCATCATGACTGAGCCCAAAAGTGACAAATATGCTGAAGTAAACTGATGCAGTAGGGACTATCTTCCCTTGATCTTCTCATAACGTTACCCCTGGTGCTAACTCTGAATTCAAGTCATGAAGCAAGGTTAACCACTGGAAGATAAGAAATGAACCCAAGCGCAAGTACACTGCAGAGCAGAGGATTCACCCTGCACAGGTGCCAGCAAAACCTACGTCTAGCCAGCACAGTTACTCCTCCTTATTCTTGCAAACACATTCATCAGCAGATTTGTTTCCATCTGAGAATCACTCAGCTCTGGTTCAGGTTCAAAATGATGTCTTTCAAGCCTGATGTGTCTGGATGGATTCTGCAATTATGGGAAGATGGCTATTTCAGATAGCTTTTACATTTAAATATATCTAGGTCACTGCACCTGTTTGGCTTTTAATCTTTTAAGCCCGACTCTCCACTCACAGAAGGGAAGACAAGGCACCCGCTCCAAAATCCCTGCATCTGAAGCGGCAGCAATAAGCTCTCCAGAGATCCCGAGCTCCCCGAGAAGATAGTGCCATGTGCCACCTTGTGGGGAATCCAAAGAGACTTCTCCACTCCCTCACAGTGGAAACCAGTGGAACTGGGAGACAAACTGAATGCATCACCATGAACCAGCTGTGCGGATGGACTCCAGAACAGGAGCAGATGCTACAGTACGCATCTCTAAATCCCTAGCCAGCACTTGAAAGTCTGGCAGGGGATGGGCTGTTTCACACTGCCGGCTTCTGCCGGTGCTACCAACTTCACCCGTGGCTTCCAGAAGGCTGGTTTGAGGTGAACTGCTGAACTCCAGTAAGAACTACATCTCATTAGCACTGAATGTGTGGGGTCTTAGCAGTACTGCAGTAATGATGAGCCTGATGACCCTGAATTTAAGAATGCCCCAGTCCCTAGCCAGCATCTCCTAAAAATTGCTTTGGTGAAAGTTCTGTTATACGTCGACAACAGAAGCTGTTAGCACTGAGCTCACTGGGATCCTGATTCTGTGACAGCTGGTGTATCCTTCTGCTAATGCTCTCAGATCAAAATGGCACCTACTGACCATGTGCTATCCCAAATACCAGCAACTCTGTGCAGCACAAGGGGAGGAGGTGCAAACAGAGGAAAGGATGCCAGCCCTGCAACATTCTTAACTTGCTTAATGGCTTCACAGGGCTTTTGATTCAATCTGGCCTCTTGCTTCCACCAGGAGCCCGCTGGTTACACAAAGAAGGCTGCAATAGCAGATGGCACTCCAAGCTAACACTTGGTGGGAAGAATCATTGCTTCAAAGCACAATGGGGCAACCGGCACTACAAGGAGCTGCCCAGCTCTGCTGGTGCTTTACCTCACGTTTGTTAACCTGGGGTGGTTCCTCAGGGCCTCTGCAAATGCCTTTGCTCCTTCGTCTCCAACTTGATTACCCCACATCCTGGTGAAGAGAGGAAACCACGAGATATCAGGTGTGCTGCCCTAGTGCCCCATGGCATTGCATTCTCCCCTTTCCCCTCCCCTACCCCCTGATTACTTCACAGTCTTTCAGGCTTGTGAGAAACCTGAAGGTACCTCCTGGCTGAGCCAGGCATGTTCCACTCCCTGCACAACACATCAGCAGCCTCTGCTGACTCATCAGTACCCTCAGGCTGCAGCACAGAGGCAGCTCCAGGAGACAGCCTGCTGCAGAAGTGCTTTTGGGATCACCTTGCTGCATTGGGCAAACCCTCTGCAGCCCTGCAGCGTTACGGGGTATGTTACATCTAGCGATGTATGCCTACATCGTTATGTGGTCCTGCCCAGTGAGCTACCATGAGAAACAGATCAAGTCCTAAACCCTATCATTTCCCTGCTCAGCGTTGTTTCCCCTCTCAAGCTTCCCTCCTCCTTTAGAATAACCTGGCAAGATGCTTACAGTTCCTTCAGTGTTATACCCAAATTGTATCTCCTCTCTCCTCAGTGGCCAAGAGAAAAGGGGTAATCAAAATCTCACAGGGACAGTATGACCCTGGGCTCTTCCACACATTTGTAAGGGATAGCATCTCCAATGGCAAAACAATCCTTGGTAACACAAAGGGTTAAGGGAAGGTAACGTGGTAAAAGCTGCAGAGATTTGGTCAACATTTAATAGCAGCATCTGGTATAACCTTTTCTGTGCAGACCAACAACTTTGAAAATTCCACCTATATTATGAGGTTTGAAAGCTGAGGTAAGAAGGGGGTTTTCTACAGGGATCGTGGCTTGATGACTCAGAGCCACACTCAGCTTGATGGGTAATTAGTTGGCAGCTCTTATAAAATCAATTGAGCTGTGTGGTATCTAAACAAATCCACTTCCAGTAAGTTCCCCAGAATTTCCTTGTCCTTGACAGTTACAGAAATGCTGAATATATCTGTTTAAACATTACTGTCCAAGCTATCCTAAATCCATTTGGAGTGACCATTTCCTCCACAGGAGAAAACAGGAGTCCCCTGAAATTACAGCAAGTACAGCACAGCAGACCAGGCTATATCATAATGGAAGTGTGCCTGCTGTTGACTATGTTTGTGAAATGTTATAGAACAACAAAATTAACAGCCAAAAATCTCATTGCTCAAATCTGATTTTCCTATTTCAGGCAGTTTTGTGACATTCACAATGGCCAGAAAGGTTTTAATTCCATGTATTCGACTGTTTGATTCTGAAAGAAACGTTCTCCTGTAGGGTGGAAGGAGAAACTGAGTTGCCAGGGGCAGGGGGGATAGATTAAAATACCAATTAAATCCTGAAGTCTAGCATCACTCCCGAGGAAGTGGTCAGGGACTAAAGGTTTATTTGAGTGCCTTCAGACCTCTCTCCAATAACAGCAGAGTCTCCAGTTAGGGACTAGAGAGAAAGATGATGGGAATTCTATTTTATTCTCTCACAGCTTTATCAGGACGTGATGCAGAAGGTTTGACAACTGTAACACTGACACTCCATAACTGAGTACGTTACCAGTACTCACATACCACCTAGACTGAAAAATGACCTCTAGAAAAGCTGTGTTCCCATAAGGAAAGTGGCTATCTTTACGTACTCTCCTCTTGCTGGTTTGTCCCTCCTTTAAGGTTCTGTCAGAGCAGGGACAAAACAAAACCCAAAGCAAACATTATGTGAACTGGAGAACAATAAAGCAGCTCTCCTTCTCCCTCTGAGTGGAAAACATGACTAACTTCTGCACTGGTTTGTTCTAATGCCACCACTGGGGGGAAAGGATAGCAGGAGAGAAGGTAAGATTAAAAGAAGGAATCCTATAGATGCATTGCCAAGACCAAGCCCTGGGCTGTGCTCCTTAGCACTGCACTTACCCAATTTCAAACATTGTCTTGCTCTTCTGGATGGCCTGGGCAAGGCACTTCCCTCCTTCACTGGTTATCTTGTTTGCTCCTATTCTGCACAAAAAAATGTGAATTCATGAGGCACATCTCTCACAACAGCTATTAGAACACCACCTCAGAAAGCAATACAAGCATTTAACATTAATTATAATTGTGGAGGCTAGCTGCGGTTATCAGGTTAACCTAGAGTAAAAAAATCCTGCAGTCATTTAACCTTTGATTAAAATACATAATTTTATGTTGCCTTTTACATACTTTGCATGTCAGCTCTCCAAACCAGAAGTATTACAGTAGAATCTTGGGCTTGGTGCCCAGTATGTCAGAAAAGAGCTTTAGGAACCAATCCTCAAGACAAGGACCCCTGCCTAGTTTTTAATACAGTTCACAGTATCAGCAGTTGCTACAGAGTACATGAATTACATGCAGTGTATTTCATGAGGCCATAGGGAACAGACTACCTGTATCTCTGGGATAACTATGCAGCCTGAAAATAACCATCTTCCAAAAGGCTTTCTTGTGAAAGTTAGATGAAATAAGCAAAGCACCGTGTCAAAGCAGTGAAAGAACCAAAGTACTCTTTGGTTTCAAAACTCTGCAAATATTTCAAATGGGAAGGATGTGGCTACTGGGGGCTTTCAGAACTGGACCACAACCCAAGAGTTCCCCGCTCCTGGTTTCTACATTCATACCAGCTACAGCGGACATTGCTGTAGTTACCTCTACCTTCTGCTATGGTCACAATTACACCATTGATTAATGATCACATTGACCTTTATTTCAAACTAGTGTTGTGCATGGCCAGATACTCTTATTGGGGAAGTTCCAGGAATTAAAGGGAACAACTCCCCAAGTGAATTTGGGGAATTCCGGAGTTGAAGTATGACATCAGCACAGCCTGACTCCAATGGCTCAGAAACAACAAGATGTACAGCAGCTTGGTACTAAATCCAAGTGAATTTGCCTACTGCAAGGAGCAGCAAGATTCATGCACCACTGGCCTTGCTCAGGTGCTCAGACTGAAGTTAGGTAAAGAACAGGTCTCATACTCTCTTTCTGCTTATTACTATATTCTAGTAAAGACTTTCAATTAAAGAATCATAGAATAGTTTGAGTTGAGACTTTCAAAGGCCATCTGGTCCAACTTCTTTGCAGTGAGCAGGGTTTCACTTGCTGCCATTCACTGCTAGATGACTGTAAAAGAAGATACAACTTTAATCTAAGTTATATGTTACTTGAATCATGATTTTGCCCTTTTTTCCACTCTCCCTCCTGTTTCAAGTTGCTTTAATTAAGATACCATAGAAAAAAGAAAGGAAAAAAATCCAACATACTTAACGTATTCAAGGCTTGAACACTCCTCAATTAGTTTTGCAACGTATTTGGCTCCAACATCAGTGATTTGATTGTTGTATAAGCTTAAAGAAAAATCACATTGGCAAAAATAGGTTATTCCTGCTGTTACTTTAATATTTTGCAACCTGAATGTTCTATAATAACACATAGCATCTATCTTTTTTGTATGCCTTTGCACACATTCACAGTTACTTGATTTCTATTTTGATATACAATTAATATTGTGAAGAGCTAGATATAAAATACAAAGAGACCAGACTCCACATCACGGGAAAACATATATTACATAAAGTTTTTAATAAGTGGTTTCTCCAAGCAAACAAAGCTTCCCTCTCTTCCTGTGTTAGTACAGAGATAATATTGCCAGAAGAGAAAACACTAGAAGAATGTCTTTTTGGTCTTTTAAAAGTCATAAAATCCCCTCACAAATATTACTGAAGATCAGATACCTGAGCAGATGTACTTCCATTAGGGCACTGGAGGAAAAAGGCAGTTCTTCCTATTCATATTTACTTTTCAAAAAGTCATTTTTATGTAGCTACTTAACCAAGAAGCAGGGAGTCAGAGCTAACATGCCTTCCAGCTTCAACTTCATTAAGAACTAACTAAGGTTAAAGAAATCGGTACCATGAACTTTATGCTTTAAACTGTACGTTTCTGATACTAGTCTCTACTAAGCTGTATCTGCTTTGCACAGTTGAAATAAATCAGTTTACAGCAGAGGAAACAGGAGGCTATAGCAATGAAGCTCACACTCTTGCTCGTGCTCTCTCTCCCCCCTCCACAGCTAGCAGAAGGCTTTAGATATAAAACTAGCATGCTCACACAGTTCAGCAACCTGTCAGTGGTCTGCAGCCTGTTATAGAAGGGCTTGCTGTCAGCAGAGGGCCACCCTGTGGTGCAATGCAACGGGAGAGGAAGCTGCGGGCCTTTTCCCAGTGAACTGTTAAGGACGGCAGCTGAATTATTTCTGACACAAAATGCTGCTTTGCACGTGTTCAGTAAATGAGGAGGTAACTGTGGTTTCCACCCCACCTTTGTACTGTCAGCACTGTCAGCATTTTGTTTTCTAGTAGCGGTATCTAGTGTTTTGCTCCCAGTTGGTACATACCCCAAGAAAGACACAATTTGGTACTTGGAGAGTTCTTCATACAAGATCCTTACTCCATGATCTGTGATCTGATTTACACTGAGCCTGGAATGAAAGGAACAAAAAGAGAGTTTGAATTGATTCAGATTACAAGTGTTCATCATCCATGAGTTAATGAATAGGTCTACGCAGAGAGGTGTTCCATATTTTAACAGGCCCTTATGCCACATATTAAAAGCCATTAAGGGAAATGTGAGCTCAGTTTCATACAGCTCACTTCAAAACCAATAGAAAACAAAAAGCCCCTAATCTGCGAGGTAATGCTCTGGAAGCTGTCCACAGAGCTGAAAACGATGAAATGTAGTAAGTCAGAAACCAGAAACAAACACCTCATCCTCCTCCCATGCTTACTGTGATTGCAAGGAAGAAATTCTGCTTGACACCCTACCAAAATCAAGCTTTCCTAACTACTCTTCCTGCAACCTTCTCTCTGAGTACCTAGTGAAAGCCAGGCACCTTGGAAGTCACCACACATTCAGGCTTCACTGAATAAAGGCTGTGAAAAGTCCGGGCTAGGAAACAGAACTGCAATCCCATGGGTATCCTAGATGTTTCTAATTTTATCGTATCAGCTAGACACGAACCAAGTCAATGTCAGTCATTCACAGAATAAAAGTACTTCTTTTCACAGGTCCATTTGTTTGGGGTTTTCTTTCTTCTTGTTTATGTTGCGTTGGTTTGGTTTTAGCTTCTCAAGCTTTTTCACCTTGCCTAAATGGGCAGGCTTCCATGAAGCATTCAAATTGCGATGAATCACATTTTTTCTGGGAAAGCTGTCCCTGTAAAAACATTCTGAGCAGCTTTAGTTTCTACACAAACTCAGAAGTTGAACATTCACAGCTGAGAGTCCCTTATTACCAAAAGCCTCCCTGGCTATTGGTAGTTAGTAACTCGGTTGCTTTAGAATGCACTAGCACACAGGAGAAATCAGGGCTGATTTCTACAGACCAGAACAGTCTGCTTCTTTGGAAGGGATGGGTAAGCTGTTAGAAACAACATTTCCTGATTTGGAGAAATTCCTCATTAGAAATCAAAGTCCTCACATCAGAAGAGCCATAAAGACAAAAAGGCAGCCTAACAGACTGGGTTGGTGCTGGGGATGGTGTTAATATCACAATGTGTATGGGCATGATCATATGATAAAACAAAGAATGAAAGTCTGTCTAATTCTCCTGTGTTTGTCTCACATCCTTAAGCATTTTCCCCTGGGTTTCCTTACTGCTTTCTCTTGGGATGTCAGCTGATTTGCAACTGACTGGAAAAAGTGTCACTTGTTCTGATTCAGTCCCAGAGGAAAACAAGGCAGAGCACAGCCAACCATGAGGAATAAATCCATTTATAAAAGCAAACAAACAAACAGGTTTAGACAGTCCTGGCTTCTAAGGACTTCTTACCACCCTTTCCATTTGGGTTTCCAAATTCACAGCTTGTCCCTGTTCCTGTGACGGCTGAACAAAGAGTTCAGAAAATATGAAAACTCCATTTCTAGGAGCAGAAAGGATCCTCATCCTTCTCGCTTTTGAGATCAATTCCTCTAGCCCAGCAGTTTGTGTAATAAACCAAAGGATAAGCAAAGACCCACTTGCACAGACACCCACCTGATCACTGCAAGCTTGCTGAAACAAGGCAGCAGCTGTTTCACACCGTAGTCATTGATGTTGTTGTTGTCCAGATCCAGAGCCAGGCGCTTCTGAAAGTGATGCACAACAAACGAAATAGCACTGCAGTCAGCAGAGTAGGCATTGCAGTATGTGAGCTTGATGTAATTGGCGTGCATGCGTTTGGCAGCCAGCTTCCCCACTTCCTCGTTCTGGGTCTCGTAGAGGCACCTCAGCATCCAAACAAAATTGGGTTGGACCTGGATCTGATTATACTTCGGAAGCCTGGACCGAGTGAGGCCTTTCAGGTGGGATTTCATGCTTTCTCCAAAGTATGTAATGAGTATCTTTCTCTTCCTCTTAATGACTGCAGGCAAAACTAAATGTCTGAAGAGCTTCTGCTTAGACCTAGAAAGCAGGCCACAAAGAAACAGGTTGGTAAAATGAAAGTGTTCATTATTTCGGAAAGGATCCTCCCCTGCTAGCTGTTTCTTCAACCAAGGAATGCGAAGGCAAGTAGGCTGGACAGCCTCAGTGGAGGAACACTCATTGAAAAACCGAAGTAACTCCTTGGCACTCACTTTCTCTTCAATAACCAGGAACAAAGCTGTGAAAAAACACTGAAGGGTTAGGTGCAAAAACTCATAAGTGAACTGATCATCACAGCCACTGTAACCTTTAACTGTCCTGAGAAAGCCCAATTGCAAATCTCCTTCAGAGACGTTCACTGATGAGACCTCTTCCTGCTGAAAGACAAAGAAAGAGTTCTCCATCCCCTTGTACGCCATTTTACCCAAAGCCAGAAGAGTTTCCTTTCGTGATTTGAACACCTCTGCTTGGCTCCTGGTGTTGTTCTTCAGCAAACTTGTTTTCAGAGATCGGTTCAGATGGACTTCTATCATGAGCAAAAATACATCTGTCAACGTAACAGAACAGTCTGGAAGCTCGTGGCTGTCAAACACGGAATGGAAGTGTTCATAGCATTTAAAAATAATCCAACAGAACAAAGGCACTGTACACAAACTGCAGAGATTGGGGTTAGCTTCCAGCTGGTTCAATACCAGTGCTCGTTGCCCCTCATCTTTAAAAAACATAGCAGTGTACTCCTTCAGGTTATTGCTGGAGAAGCCACGAAGCAACACTTTCTTTCTAATGATGTTTCTTTGGATTTCAGTTCCTGTCCTCGCTGTAAGAATTTTCTTGGATCCCTTAAGCAGCTTTCCTCTGAGAAGGCTTACCAGCAGCACCAGGGGGTGGACGGCTTCACTGGGCGAACACATCTCAGGCATGCTACTGAGATCAAAGTTGGAATATATCTCATCAAAGCCATCAAATGTGAAAAGAACCGTATGAGGGAACTGCAAGATGTAATGGAACACCTCTGTGGGATCCTGGTCTGGGTAGCAATTATATTTGAAGAGTAGGTCTTTCAAACATACGGCTTCATCATCCTTAAAGCAACTAAACATCCTACATCGGAAACAGAAGAAAAACTTGGCCCCTATGTCCAATTCTTTTCTGGCCCAAAGGCTTTGTATCTTTTGCAGCAAGATGGACTTTCCAATTCCTGCATCACCAAAGACATAAATAGTCTCTCCATCTTCATTAATTAGACCAACTGTGTCATCAAAAAGGGCTTCTAATTGATACACTTTGCCTAGACTCTCATTGGTAAAACTGACCAGCTCCATAATACTGTTGGAGTAGATTTCTTCCAATAGCATCTCTTCCCTTTGAGCATATGACATAACAAACTTGGAGTCCCGTCCCAGTTCATATCTGAGTTTCTGGCAATACCTGCTAACTAAAAAGACAGTGAACTATTATTAAAAAGAGTATTATTAAAAAGCCTATGTATACAATGAGCCATCTCTTTGGAAAGTGAGAGGTGTAATAAGCAAATGTAATTCTAATTGAAAATAGGTTCTTTGGCAGATCACTTCTATTTGTGCTGCCATTATCACTATCTTGGGAAATTCAGGTGCTAATGAAAGGTAACGTGTGAGTCACCATTTCCTGAAAGCCAGTACTGACATTGCATTGGTTTAAGTGGCTGCCATCTTTCACTTGAGACTCAAAGCCAAGACCCTGACACTTCGTTAAAGGCTCTTTTACTCTCTGCAAAAGCTTGCTGGCCACTGATTGGTTTTGGCATCTGTCTTTTCACTATATTCACATTCTGCCTGAGAGTTCTATCAAAGAGGTGGTTATTCTTTCCCAAGTTGGTTGTTAATTATTATTACTGTAAGCAGAAGGCATGCATTTCAGAAACCAGGTGCCAAGCATCTCAAAAGATCTTTTTTTCACACATTGGTTTGTGTTCTTACTGCAACCAAAACTTTGCTTCAGATGTGGCAAAGTAATTCTTATATAGTATAAGAAAACCTCTAAAGAGGAAAACATTTATTTCTGCAATACTTCAACTCTGACTTTTGGTATAATTTGTTTAGGATCACAGAATAATTCAGGCTGGAAGAGACTTCAGAAGGTCTCCAGTTTTACTTCCTGCTTAGAGCAGGGTTATTTATGAGAACAGATGAGGTTACTCTGGGCTTTATCAAGTTGGATCTTGAAAACATCTAAGTATGGAAACTGCACAGCCTCTCTGGGCAACTTGCCTCATTGATTGACTGTCCTCATCCTGAAATACTGGTTATTCTATTGCCAAAACGTCATAGTGTTGCTAATAAATTGTAGTAGAGACCTAGAAAATACTACAGCTGGCACAGGATGGTTATGCCCTTATGCTACATATCCACAAACAAACGCAGAAAGAGTTTGACTTCAGCAAACCAGGATGCAATCTATCAACACGACTGCTGTGTTATACAGCGTGCCTTTTAGTTATCTGGCTACCACTGCTAGCACGTACAGCATGCACTGGCTGTGCCTGCCTAGACTTTCCCACTCTCGTGTCACCTGGTTAGAGCTTCCTACATAGCAAGGTAGTTCTAAGGGAAGGAGTACAGATGCATGGCCTTACCTGGATCTGTATTTACCACAGGTTTACTACAAATATTCTCTGAAGGCTCGTAACCTATTTCATCCAGCCAAGGCTGAAGTTCATAGTAAGCATCAGTGACTTTCTGCAGGACACAGATGAAATATTCCGAAACTTCTTCTCCCTTGCTTTGAACCAAGTCTAGAAGCTTGCGAACCTGAAGAAACACCAGATGCAAGATCATTGATACATAGCATTTTATCACAGTTACACTTGTAGGCTACTTTAGGATCCTTTCTGGACTGGAACTGGGGACCAAAACCAAAACGGGTGCTTCAATGATGTGAATTCAAAATCTAGCTCTGAAGTTGAACCGTCACAAACCTCACTTGCTATTTGTATTTGGATGCTGCAAGAAAGTTGGCTCTGCAAGTTAAGGACTGAACTTCAAGCTACATCATATGCTAACCAGAAACAAAATGGATAAATACTGCTCCTCAAGAGCAGACCCAAAGGACTTCCTCACCTTGACTAGACTGTACATTGTAAATCCCATGCTCATTAAAATTAAGAGGGTGGTTTCCCAGTGCCCTAAATTCACCCTCTGGTTTCTAAATACTCCGGTCACATTTAGATATACCTCAGGATCCAGCCAGATCCAGATCGCTCTCTGAACCTTAATGCAGATCCCCAAACCTACAACTCTTCCTTTTAACACAGCAGCTCAGTTCTGCAGGCTCGCTCAGTACAATGCGCTTGCTGCATGCAGCGTTTACCAAAACTAACAGCTACGAGGCAGAGGCTGGAGAAGTTCAGGACTAATCCATACCTCTGAAGGCAAGGCAGAGAGTGATCTCTGTGCAACCAGGACAGGGCAACCCTAGTACAAAAGCCCTGCAAGACACAGGGATCACCTGGGGATCCATTTTGAATGCCTGGATCCCCTTGCTAGAAATCAATGGAGAATTCAGTTCATTCATTCATCATGAAGCAGACAAAGCGTTTATAGAGACTGTGGTCTCTTGTGAGCTTAAAGCAGGGTGAGGAACATGCAGCCCAGCATAGACACAGTATTTTTATACAATTTGTATGCTCTAAAAAGCAATTTTATGCCTTCCAGAGAAGCTCCCCCAGAGTCCAACTCACTTAAACTGCTGTGGCCGGCTGTCTCTGCTTAGCCTCCTGACGCATGGCCTCCCCCTCAGTTTAGTTACAACAATTCTGTATATTATGCTTGAACAATAAGAAATGCAGATGATTATACAGCACGCAGTTATTCAGCTTTGACCCTATACACAGAGTGAGCACTGTGTCACCATTTCAACTGGCCAGCAAGAATGATTATTTTATGAAAATCTGCCCTGTTAGTGAAGTCCAAGGTCCTTGAACGTTCGATGGTTTGTCTGCCTCTGTGATGCTCTTCTGATGCTGCATGACTCTTTTTTCAGCAAAAGAAATAAAGGATTTAAGTTATGATGCAAAGGACAGCAGTGCACATCTGATAATTTTCTCCTATCAAAAGGCCAGGAAATAACTTTTGCTACTGATGTCCAAAGACAAATCAAGGACCCAAACGTGCCAGGATGTATGTTCTCCATACATTTACAATGTACATAGGTCTTTCAAGAGAAGGGAGGGCGTGCACATGGACAATCATTAACTTTAAAAAATACTTCCAGCTCTCCTCCTCTAAAGCAGGATGATGTCCCGTAGCATCCTTGCAATGCTCTGCACAATAATGAAGGCTTGCATGCAGCAACCTGTACTCTAACAGCTACTGTAGCCACATCTTATCAGAGGACAAAGCTGCAGGTAGTGGAGACAGAACAGCAGTTATCACCCTGCTCATTCTGACAGCTGCCAACAGGCATTACAAGCAGTGCCAACCATGCTGTAAAGAGATGAGCTGGGAATCCCTGTCCAGAAGGAATGGGGTGAGGAAACTCCATTATAACAAAGATTAGAAAAGACATGAAATTGCCAGATAAACCCATAAACCTCAGTGATAAATTGAAAGCAACAAAAGGTTTACCCTGGCTAGTGAAATAAAAAGATTACCTTATCTGCTTGAGTTGGAAATTGGACAACAATCTCTGCATCTTCAGCGGAGAAGTAGTCATTCTCAATCAAGTTGTCGATCAAACACTGTGTGTTTCGGATTCTACTGACCAGAAGTTCTCTGTATACCTTCAGCAAAGCAATGAAGGATGGAGGACTTGCTCCTTGAGGTTTTTCCACAGAAATCTCCAAGTTAGCACAAAGCTGGCCTTCCATAGTTGAGATAGCAAGAAGCTGCTCCACCTAGCTTCATCACTGTCCATGTGCAGTGAGAAGTCACCTTGAAGTTAACTTCAGGGAAATACGCAATCTGTCCTTCACATTACAGAGCCTGTAAAGAATAATTGCATAGAAACTCAATTTCAACCTTATTCTATGAAGATATAGCCTTCAATTTGCCATCAAAAAATACCCATACGTTCTGTGTACTATTATGGCCAACTTCAGTAAGAGGTTTCTTCCTCAAGTAGTTCCATTTATTTGTTCAGGTTTTGGAAAAGAAAATATCTACAGCAGGCAGTATCCCTTCTGTACCAGCACTTCACTGTAGCTTGCCTCAAACATCATCACTAGCATCTGCTTTATTAACTGCCTGCTCTTAGTGCATAATTTAATATTTTTTATTAGCTTTTCATGATTCAATAGCAAAGCATGGCATCTGTTCAAACATATCTGGGCAAGGAAGTAAACGGAATAAAATTGTCTTTCATAGCAATTAATTTGGTAGGGGGAATTAATTTCTACCAGCAATTCACTTTGCTTTTTCTGCATTACAACAACAGACATGCAACTGTTAGAACAAGTCCAAAGGAGGTTCACGAGGATGATCAGGGACTGGAGCACCTCCTGTATGAAGATAGGATGAGAAAGTTGGGGCTGTTCAGCCTGGAGAA
>JANRGW010030216.1:23934-41036 GCA_024733675.1 Psilopsiagon aymara
TTTACTGTGAGGGTGGTGAGGCACTGGAATGGGTTGCCCAGGGAAGTTGTGAATGCTCCATCGCTGGCGGTGTTCAAAGCCGGGTTGGACGTAGCCTTGGGTGGCATGGTTTAGTGGGAGGTGTCCCTGCCCATGGCAGGGGATTGGAACTGGATGAGCTTAAGGTCCTTTCCAACCCAAACTATTCTATGATTCTATGACTCTGTATAAAGTGTTCCCAATATGTTATCTGTCCACGTAAGTGAGGCCTTGTGAAACCTTGACACAGTTTTAGCTAAACTAGGAAACAGCATTTAGCTTCAGGACAGAAGGTTTGAGAGGCAGTAGTGAGATTGTCCACTGACCAGATGGTTCTGATTTGAAATCCAAGAGTAAAATGATGCTAACAGTGAAAATGATGCTGCTGATTTCAGAGCTAATACACCATTTAGGGCACAGAGCACTTCACACCTTCTAAAGCTATTGGTTCAGACAGCATGTAAAGCAGGGAAATATAACTGCATGGGTTTAATTTGGTTAATCTTATCAAATTCAAGTGAGTAACCGTGAAAGTTAAAAATAGCTTTTCAGAATCTGAAAAATAACAGTGTTACCGAAAGAAATGAAATTAGGTGACTAAATATACAGGATCCCATCTTTGGTGATTCACACAAAAAATATGGACCTCCCCTTGAGCAGGAATTGCACAGAATAACCAAATTCACAGGCTGTTTCCCCATGTGATGAACTAGATCTGGCAGATGGCATCACAACTTGTACTCACTACTGAATTGGGCATCCAGTCACCTCCATCTTCATAAAGGGAAGTGGTCCCAATACAGCTTGTAGTGAAGATATCAATTTAAAGCCAAATGTGTCCAAACACTTAGGCTTGAAAACCTGACCTCAGCCCGTCTATATATGCCTAGAGATACAACATGATCACTAACTCTGACAGCTATAGGATCAGGAAACCCCCTCAATGCTATAGAGATGTTGTTTATAAACCATGCTCTTAAGCATGAATGCTCTCTCATCTATAAATATATATGCTGTGTATGCTCTGGTTTTCTATTCCAGCACTTGGGAGCTCTTTTTAGATGGCCATTTATTCCCATTTTCCTGTACAAGGCATAAAGAAATAGGAATCTGGATCAGTCTGTTCTGCTCTCTGTTGTATGACTAAAGTTGTTTTGTTTTAATTGCAATTAGTGTATCAGGCATGAAGTTACATTGTAATTACAATTCAACAATACGATAATTTAGGTATGAACCTTGTACATACAATTTCCCATGCAAAAGGCAGATTTATTTGCAAGGTAACAACTGAATCACCTCCACATAGTGAGAATTCGCATGATGAACACAAATTACTGGCACCATCCAGTAAGTAATAGGTAAAATGTACTGCTTCAGCAGGACAAGGGTTATTTGGAAGAATGTTTAGATTCTGATTACTGTCATATTAATAAAAACAGAACACAAAGTTCTTGTTCAACAAGTCTGTAAAGGTGCCAGCTCTGCTGCTACAAAATTCACCGTTTCCCAAGAGGTTTACAGGGATGGCAAACTTTCCAAACACTCCCTGCACTGCCCTGACAAGCTGGAACTGAGCCCTGCCAGCTCACAGATTCTTCTAGGTGGCCTGCTGCTGGAACAAGCTCATTTCTATGGGGTTTCCATACCAGAAGCTGCAGCCTGCATCAGTTTAGCTCCTCCTGCTTGATGCTGGAAAAGGACGTGGGTTTTACTACTGCATTTTTATCTACTCCTACAACAAATGACAGGGCAAACCAGCTTAGCTCCTCTGATTTCAGGAGACCAATCAGTACTAACTTAAGGTTGCTAGCACGTCCAGATGCAGACAACTGCATTAACAGCTGAGCCCTCCAAAGGCTGAGACCACGCAAACTCCCAACTGGATCGTAGCCAACTCCAAAGCTGAAATAGTCCCCACACCAAAGGGAATGTAACCAAATGATCTGACTTTCTCACCACATAAGTAAGTGACTGCATCTACTCAGACAAATCAACCTTTCATTACACCATTCACATGACCCACCAGATGAAGTGGCTGATTTCTGAGTCACTGAGCTTCCTAGAAGCCACACTGGCCCATCTCTTTGCTCAAGAAAGTTCATTCCATAAATTAACTCTATCATGAAGACCGAACAATGTTGAAAACTTCATTTACTCTTCAGCTTTAGCACACTTTTAGTCAAGGAGACAGTCATCTTAAAATACAAGCAATAGAGATCTTAATATCCAACATTTCCCTGCTTGCTTTGGTTATTCCAGGACCACATTATCCTAATATGTTTTCTTTCTTCCTGCTTTGTAAGAAGGACTGAGGAACACTGAGGAAACCATAACAATGAACCAAAGTGCCGTTATGTGTACAAAGCAAAGGAAGTGTTTTCTTCACTCCTTCAGATCCATCTACAAAGAGGGTAAGAAAATTAAAAAGAAGAAGTACAGGAAAAGGACAAGATCATGGAAAATATGGAAAGATGAGAAGGTCCCAAAAATGCCTGGGGTGCAAGAGAGTGGAGATATAAAGCTGCAGTCAGAAAGAATATAAAGTGAGGCTAAGCATCAGGGGAGCAAAGGAAAGAGAGCACAAATGTCAGGCAGGGAAGTCAGAGCTGGCAATATGAATTCTGTGCATATGACGTCCTCCGTGGTATTTTCAGTGGCAATATTGACTTTAAAGAAAAAAACCCACACACCACTCAGTATTGGAGAAAACAGAAATGTTCATCAGTCTCTTAATAAGAAACAATGGAAATTTCCACCGTCTGTAGACTAAGAAAATGCCACATCAGATGAGAGGCTGAACACCTTAAATGGTGCTGGAACAGAAAGACTTCCTGCCACATGCAGTTAAGAGCAAGGCAGGTACATGCATGTTCGTAGTAAAGTGTATTAGCTATATGAGGAAACTTCAGGCCCTGCTCAGACGAAAGTAAACACAAAAATTTCCTACAGTAGCAGTTCTTGGTGCAACAGCACCTAAAAGTTCCTGCTCAGCATGAGAAATGAGCTTGTTCCCTCAGAGAAACACACTGCCTTAGGATTCTGATGTATACGGTTCTGGTTTGCCATGGCATTTTTTTGTTGGTGTTTTTTTAAACATAAGGCCAACACATTGACATCATGAGGTCTCCAACTTCCTTGCAAGTCCATCATGCCTCTTCCTGGAAAGAGCTGCACTTCCATTATGCTTTAACACGAGCCTTTTCAATGCGGGATTCCCAAGGTTACAAAGCACTAAGTCTCTTGTTAAATGATCTGTTAGTTTTACAACCCTAGGTTACACTTCTGGTATGTTGAAAGGTAAATGCTTCTGCAGCTTTTAAACACACGCTGAAAGCACCTCCTTGCTTATAGCGCATATGGTGTTCTTTGCCTTATTTTGGGCACTCCAGATGCTGGGTTCAATTTCAGTGCAATTTTTGTGACTGATGTGGCATCAGTCATTAGAAAGCTGTTAGAAAAGACAGAGGCATACATTGATGTGAGGCACCTCAGTTCACTGACCAAGGTCTAAGAACATCCACCATTTATGATTCCATGATTTCTGGAACAATTCCACTTCTGAAAGGGCTTATGAATGCAATCATTTTTCTGAAAGCCATCTTAAGGCTCTTACAATCCTTCATAAAACATCACTAACAAGACAGACAGAGACTACCAGGAACTGAAAAGAACCAGAGAACAGAGAGCTCACTCATCAGCTGTAAAGGCCAAGAAGAGAGAGAAGACACAGTCCTGGCCAAATGAAACCCAATGGGGACTAAAGTGATGTGAGAAGCAAGTGTGGCAAGAGATGCATAGCATAAGCCTGCACACCTGAGAAATGCAAAGGAATACAAGTATGCAAGATGGTGACAAGGCCAGGAATAAGGAGGGGAAAAGAGAAATTAAATTTGTCATAGTAAGAAGTACACCAAAAGGATCAGTGTTCACAGCAAGGCTTTGTATAATCCATGTCAATAACCTGCAGCAGTGCTGACGGCCTCTGCATGAAGGCACTGGCACTTCTATCTGGTGGTTCTTCTGACTTCTCTGTTCTCAGCATTGTGCAACCATATGCACATTTATATCTTTCCTGGCATTGCCCTTCTCATATCCTCTTTTCACTAAGATCTCCTTGCTCTTCTAACAAAACTGCTATGCCTGTTCACCTTCCAGCACAAGTCCTCTGGCCGTGAAAAACATGCTCTTTTATCACAACAGGGTCTTACCAAATGTAAATTCTGTAGATAAAGGGCTGAAGAATCTTAAAGAATAGCTAAAAACCATTTCCACCTTGGGGTGAAGTGGGGAATTTACTCCTAATCGAGACAGTTGCTCCCAAAGAGACTGAGTAGGATGAAGCAGCGAAGGCAATACAAGGAGCAAATTAATTCACTGTCTTTTAAAGCAGCTGTTTTAAGACCAAACTAGAATATTCCTGAAGAGCTGAAAACTCAGTGAATATCACTTCTTCTGTAGCCTTGCTATTCGGACAAAACCTCTTCCCCTAAACTACCTGTGAAACAAAGTCCTAAGGCACATAACTGGTTAACCACAGCCAGCATCTGGAACACCTTCAGGATTTTTACAGCACTTAATCGCCGTCTCTGGCAAACAGTGAAGCACACACACAAATCCCAGCACCAGCCCAGCGTTAGGGAGCCTCTGTTGGCACAGCCTCCCACCTGTAGCATTCAAAATGTAATTACTCTTTGAGAGGTGGCTGTATGAAAATAGTGCCCCATTTAAAATGAAAATCTGGGCTCTTTGTGTCTCCAGGTCAGATCTGTTTCCCGAGGAAAGCTGGTTTACAGTGCCAGCTACCCCACTGCAGAGTCATTACAAGCAAGAGAACTGCAGGCTTTGTCACTGACAATGGCAAATCAGACTCAAGCCAATGTAAACTCAACTTTTTCTGTTTCTCCCAGTCATAGCAAGAAACTGGTTTTCCACTTCTTATTTCATGTGTGCCACAGCAGCCACTCTGCAACAAATGAATGAGGTTGGATATATTTCCACACAGCAGCTCTCACTTTTAAAAGAACTTAAAACTATTTTACATAGTTCAGGAACAGTAAAAAAAATGTGTAGAAAACAGGAGCAAGAGGACACATACACTACACAAAAGGTCACTATGTCTTGATGAAAAGTGATTCTATGTATTTCCCAAAGGTACTAAAAAAACAGCCTTTTTACAGCAGAAATGGTGCATTGGTAGAACTTGTTCAGAGTCCCCATTTACAATCTCTGTCTAACTATCACCATTGATGCTATGCATGTCAAGGAGTGCCCTGGGACCAATACGTTAACATCGCACTGCTGTAAATCCATTACAACTCCTGGGATTTCTTGCTCTGGGGTCACCAAGATCAGCATCTGTCAGCGACTCCCCCTCTCTCTGACAATAGCGTTTGCAGCCATCCCTCGTTTGAAGAGCCACAGATGAAAAATGAAAACAGAAGGAATTATTTTGGCCTCCATGCAGTAAACTGACAAGCTCTTGTTTAAAAGGCACAGGCTTTTACAAAAATATTCAAATCCCTCACAGTTTTGCTGCTACATATCCTGAAAGCAACAGAACTTTGTATACAATGTTTGGATGAATTAGCGAGCCCCTTTCAAAACCATCCCTGATAACTGTTCTGGTGGGAAAAGTTCAGTAATAAGAAGGAACCACTACTAAAAAGCAAAGGGAAATCCCTTCAATGGGAGAAATCTCGGGGATGGGGATTTTATTAAGGGATGGAGGAGGAATGGAACAACTTAGTGGTGAATCTAAAAATTGGAACTGCTTTTCTACTATCATATGCTATTTTTACATCCAACCTGAAGTTGCAACTGATGGAATCGCATCTTCACAGCTCTCCTAATGCCGTCAGGCATCGTCCTGGTCACCAACACCAAACCCAATTAGCTACAGCCACTCCACTTCCTTACCACCACCGCTCGCTTGTGCCTTGACATCCATCGAGCCAGCAAAACGGGGTCCCGAGCGGGACCAGCCCGGCTACCCCAGGTGAGATGGAGTGAACAGCGGTTGCCAGAACGCTGCACCACCGGCCAGCATCTGTAACTAACGATTCATTAGCCTGGCTGTATCTTGTATGAAGGCGCTGTTTTCCTCACCGGGGAGCTGCGCGGACACTGCCGCGGGTCCCGGCCGCTCCTCACTCTCTGCCGGACACTCGGCAGCCTCCCCCTCGGCGGCGGAAGGGGCCCCGGCTACGGAAATACGAGAGAGCCCCAATACTTTGAGTTCGGGAGCGCGGAGAGTCCGCCAAGAGGCGGATGCTGGCAGGAGCCGCCGCGGCGCAGCCCTTCTCCTTCCCCCTCATCAGGGGCAGAAGGTAACAGAGAAACTTTCAGGCGGTAACAGGAAAACTGTGTCTCACAGCAAGCCGCAGCCCTGCCTTGCCCCGGCCGCCCCGAGCTCCCCGTTCCCCCCCTCCGCCCGACATGGGGCCGCCCCCCGCACACAACCGGCCGCACATCGGCCCTGGGGAGCGGGGCGGGCGGCAGTCCCACGACCCTCCTCCGCCCCTGGCCCTCCCCCTGCACTCACCGCGGCGGAGAGGGGACGCGGCGCAGGGAGGAGCCGGACCATGGGCGCTTCCCCTCGGGAAGGAGCTCCCGCCCCGCCCGTGGTCTCTCCGCCCTGGCGGGGAGCGGCTCCTCCCCACGTGGGCATGGCCGAAAGCCTCCTCTCCTCCCGGGCCGCGGCTTTCCCTCTCCACACCGGCATGGCGAAGGCCTCCAACCCCGAGGAGTGCCGGGGTCCCGACTCGGAGAACGCGGCATCTCCCGGCCCTGTTTTCCTCAACGGGAGGCACCTTCGGTCAGCAGCCCCAGGGAGGCTGCGGGGAGATGGAGTTCCACTTTCTTCCTGCAACAGTGAAATACCCATTGAAGAGTTCAAAAGCCCAACTGGGTAAAGGTAAAGCGGAATTGGTGCTGGTCACAGAATCCCAGGGTGGAAGGGACCTCGAGGACCATCTGGTCCAACCTTTCTCAGCAAATATGACCTAAACTAAGTGTCCCAGCACGCTATCAGCCTGATCATCGGTATCCAGTGCTGGCGAGTCCCGCACTTCCTTGGGGCAATTATTCCAATGGCTGACAAACCATCTTCCTCTGTTTGCAGCCAGAATCTGCCCAGGAGTTACTTTTGCCCATTACCACTCACCTTGTGACTCCTCGTAAAATGGGAGCCTCCATTTTTGTTGTAGCCACCCTCTACTGTTCATTTAATAAATTTATATATGAAAAACAATCCTTCAAATTAACCATCATGCCTTCAATACCGAAATTACTCCATTAAACCCCACAAATAACCAACAGAAGTTTCAGTTACCTTTCCATGTAGCTCACATATGCAACACTGGTATTCTTGAAGCAGGCACCGAACAGGGAGAGGTTTGGTAACTGCAGTTTTATTTACCCAGACTAGACATTGCCAACACTCAAAGTACGGTGTTTTGCTGCAGACAGAGCACCCAAGTCTGAAAACACACGTGGGACAGCATCCATCCATCCCCAGCAGAAGTTTACAGAAACAGTTATGCATCTTACAGTTAGACATCTTACTTCGTCATTTGTTTATCTAAGCAGTCACACAGTGACACCGGTTATCACTTACATCCCTCTGTACATTAAGAGAACAGCAACAACACACACTGTACAGAAGATAAGCCAAGGTTCAGTTGTTCGGCATCTTTCTGGGTGTCAGTTTCCCCTTGTTCCCCAAAGGTTAACTACAGGGGTTGCCAAGTGCCATGAAGATAAGTACTCTAAACCTCGCAAAAGCTTCCAGTTTTGCAGAAGATTGTCAAAGCTGGCGGTGGGGAAGAGGCCAAGTCTGTTCATCTGGGGTATAACAGACAAGCAAAACCATGACACAAATGCATCAGGACTCACAGGGGACTTCCTGATTTCACTGCAAGTGAGAGCGAGGCTTAGACAGCACCAAGCCAGTCAAAAAGGTCATTTAAAAACCCCTTAGAATTATCTGACTAAATTGAATTCTTTAGAATTTGTAGGTTATCCCCAACCTATTATTACGCATGGAAAGTAGACAGCCATTGTACTTTGGATGAGATCCTTTGCCAAATGCTGTCTTCAGGGCTGGGTTGCCTTTTGGACTAACACTTAAAAACATGGAAATAGTTTAAAAAAAACCCATTACTTTTCTTTGTTAATTATATAACCAGAAACATGAAGTCCACAGCTTTAGGTAGCTTGGCCTTTAAACCACTGAGAGAAGCAGCAGAGGAAAGAGTTTAGTCTTGGTTTAGAGTTTGAGGCTACTTTGCATCTAACAAGTCTTTGAAAGTCTTGACACTAGTGTATACAACACTGAAGAACACAGGGCCTGATCCTGCAGCCCTTACTCCTCAGAAGGCAACAAACAGACTCATCAAGACAGCCTTTTTCTTTTAAAAAGGTCAGTACGTGGGACATGAAGCACAGATTTGTGTGCAGCACAGCATGACAATTACAGAAAGGGAATGTCTAAATCTGCAACAACTTCAGCGGGTACTCAAGCTATAACAAAGCAAAGAAGTTACCCATGTCAGTGTGTCATCAGATGGCAAATTATGTCTGATGTAGATGCAGCGCAAACTCATCTTTCCTGGATAAATAAATAAACTGCGGATCAGCAGAGTGATGAGAGATATCTACATGAAGGTGAATGGCCAAGCAAGTGCAGAGGTATTCTATGCAGAGTTGTTTTCTTTAATAGCAGCTTCAATTTTTTCCATGATTGCCACTGGTCCTGCATAGTTATTAGTTTCGATAGCTTCTAATTTCTTCTGATAGTCAGTTGGCAAGCCATTCTGTTTTGCACCCATACAGATAACCTATAATCAAAAGAAATAAAAGGAGAAAGCCATCAATAACAGTGTTGGGAACAACAGAACTCCTCCAAACTTACTTGTATGGGAAGAACTACTTAAGGTAACAAGAGAATTAATCCCAAATAATGCTATTTGTACCTAAAGATAGCCAAAGGCTTCTGGAAGACCACTGAAGACCTTAATAATATCAACAAAATTACTCTGAAAAGGCTGGTAACGACGCTAAGACATACCCTAAGATTCCGAAATCTTAATAGTTACACAAGTAGTACACAATCTCTACTGTTGTACTCCACAATCTATAATTACACAAGACTGTACAATTCAGCTGTTAATTCAGTTATTCCATTCTTTCAAGCGAGGACAGGAACTACTTTCTCAGCCTTTAGCCAGCCTTAGTATCTCTTCTGAGTGAGAAGCAGTGTATATTGTTGAAGTTGGTTTTCTAACCCAGCGGTTCAAACCACAGCAGTGAGTACCCAGACAGGTTACAGAGTAACAGAAACAGACAGTTTAGTGAAAAAGCCCAGATTCCTTAGGGTTTGTTAGGGTAGCTTTCCTTCTACATACAAAATAAACCTAAGCGTTGGTGCTAGAGAGTGTCAGTGAGAGGAAAAGAGGAAGCTGTAGGAACCCAGACTTGAAAGAGACCAGCAAGTTCCCAATGAATAGATATACACAAGCTGACACTTGTAAATATTCTTTCATGCATTCAACATCCAGGAAATTCAAGGATAAGCTGTCCAGAAAGGATGAGGATGACCTTTGCCACAGAAAGCACATAACAGTAGGTGGGCGCTGATCACTGTGTGTTGATGCAGTCACCTGTACTAAATCTTTAGCCCCCTTGCTTGGTTAACTCAAGCAAGTAAAAGCTTGGGGCATGGGGGAAGAAGAGAACTAACAACGGACTCTGACAACAGCAGGAGGGAATGGTTAGCTAGATAAAGTTGCCAGTATTGGAAGTCTGCTCTTACATCATACAAGTGAGAGCTGAAATACAGCAGCAGACTATTGAAATTCCCTGAAAAGTCCTAAAGATCTGTCCTGACAGGAAGTGGGTTGGCAAGGAGGAGGTCTGTGAAGTAGCAGAGCCTGCTTTCTAAGCAAGCTTTCTCTTCAAGAGTCCTGCAGCAGCTGGCCTCTGCTATGCTCCTGGAAGCTGACTCACAACAGTGAGGTCCTCAGTTAAGAGAAAAGCGGCACACTTGGGATTTGGTAAGCTCAAGCTTTGCTTTCGGTAGAAAAAAGTCAACACGTGACAATGACGTCTCTCTACAATTGCTAAAGCGGCACAATTCCAGACATGCTGTGATTCCACCTGAGGCTAGGCCCACATCAGATCTCACAAGCTAAGCAGGTCAGGCCTGCTGCGTGACTGGGTCATGTGTCTCTATAGAGCCAGTGTGTTGCAGAAGTGCCTCACCAGCCATCAAGTGGGAAGGCTGCAGTGCTGCTGAAGTCCTGTGATATACTGATGATGCCTCTTTTAAAAGAAGGCAGGTGGACTTCTCTATTAAATGACAGCAAGATACTCATATGACAAAGACAATCTGAGCCCTTAAGACTATAAACCAGGTGCTATATTCTCCCCACAGAAGCTTCCCTCTGTCCTTTTAGTGGAGTGCATTAATTTTTCAAACAGAGAATTGCTGCATATCTACAAACGGCATCTTTCAGAAATCCTTGTGTCAGTCATAAGTAATTCACAAGTTAAATAGAGTCTTCATGCAAGACACAACTAAGCCAAAAAGTAAAACTGTTTTAGCAGGCCTTTAAGAGCTAGCAGTTCTCTGCGAGCATCATTACAGCAACATATTGCACAAGGATCAAGTTATACCTTTATTTACAGAGGATGGAAGGCATGACTAACATATTTATTAACTAGGACAGAAGTACTCCATTATGTATTTCTAGTAATTCTTCCAAAGTTACAGTGATGCAATACCTACCTTTTTATACTGAGGAGAAGGGGGACCACCGACATAGTCCTGCATCTGGTAGCTCCGACAGGTCAGCACCTCTCCTGCTTGAGTCTGGACATTAACTTCTATTGGGACATAAATGCCAGCTTCAACTCCCTCTTGCCTGTAAAGGGCATATATTCCTTTCATGCCATGTAACAGGTATATCTTTCAAATAAACTGTGCAATTAAACATATGCATTTATTATAACAGAATTCAAGGCAGGACACTGGTCTGCACTGTTAACAGACTTAAAGAAGAGCAAATAAAGCAAAACGTGTTCCAGGACTTTCTGTGCAGACTTGTATCATAGCCAAAAATATTTCTACAGCAGCAACAGCAGTAGCATTCACTTTCATAATTTTCTCTCTGTAAGAAAGATGACTTGCAAAGTTAGAGAATACTCTTTGTGAATTAATTACAGTGCAAATCTGGTAATCTACAAGGGAAACACAACCAAGAGTATCACAATTAATGAGCCAGGCACGTATCAGTCATTACCTTCTGCTCAGACAATGAAACAATTGTAAAGTTGTGTCTTGCCCATTGTGTTACTTTTCAATAAGGGGAAACTCACACAACTCTTGCGATGCACGTTCCAAAGAATAATCCAAGACACCTTTTAGTTTGTGTCAGACTTGTACAGCAGCAAAGAGCTAGATCAGGGAAAACTCCATTTTGTTAGTTTTTCATTAGCAAAACCATGCTGTCTTAAGAAAACAAAACCAAACTCAAAACCAAGGCTACTTGCCATCTTCAGCCATTTAGCCACCTTTAGGTGTGCTTTAGATATGAGTGATAACATGGGTTTTAACACTGCCCATCAAAATATCATTTTGACAACTTATCTTTGAAGTTAACATACGCAACACGGGCCATGTTATGCGAGTAATTATGTTAAGCACAAGTAGATACTGGAAGCTAACTACAGATTCAAAGACTACAAAGACTGCAAACTCAGTCAATTGGGTGTGAAGAGCAAGAAAAATGGTACAGTAAAGGAATGTTTACAGAAGAGATTAACTGCTATGATATATAAGGAAAAGTCATGATTTAATCTGTAACCTCTGTGTGAAATAGAGGACAAAAAAACCCAGTAAAATAAATCTGGCCATAAGACAGCACCAAAATACATTTGAAGCCAAACAGTTCAGCCACCTAAGCAAAACATTCCTCTCCCATATTTCTTTTCTCTGTATTACATTGGTTTACTAGTAGTTCAACTAACTTCATGCAGCATCAATTACACATTCCCTCTTCTGCTTCTAGATAACAAGCACAGACCTCTTTATCCAGACTGGGGAGGAAGAAAAAGGAAGGAGGGAAATAGAGCTATTTTTTTCTTGATCCATGGAGATTTCAGGAAATAACTTGAGGAACTCACAAACACATCTGCTTGTGCACAGCCAGAGAATCCCACAGCCCTCAGCAGGGACACGTGCAAACTCATTTGAGTTGGTTAGAGCAGTCCCTAGAAGAACACGTCCTATTTCCTTCCATTTCCAGTTCAACTTTGTGACATCGATGAGGCAGCTGGAAAAAAGCATTCTGTAATGCTAGTGTCCATCCTGCAGTTCCTGCTGATGTTACAGCACTCAAATCTCCAGCATCTTAGCCAGCCTTAAAGTTTATCTCCTGTCAAATAAATGCCAGGGATCTGCAATTCTACAGTATTTAAACAAAATTTCTAAAAATCAAAATACAGAACAACGCCCCCATGAAGTAGGGAAACACAGTGCTACTATTAAAGCAGATGCTACCAGCCAGGCTTTTTATACTGGTGAAAGTTTATGCTTTAGGAAAGCATGGTAAATGGGGAAATTTAAATAAAGGTCAGCAGAAACAGGGGCAGGAGGTCAGCAATAGTGTATGCAACAGAGGGGGAACCCAGGAGATGATAAAGCAGGGATATGTGATGCTCTCTCCAACCATAAGTATACCAAGTAGATGCCCTCCTGCTTAGGACTAACACTCACAGCCAGGACATGAGAGTGCTGAGAGTGCCCATTCCCATGGTGGGCTAACAGAACTTGGGCAATCATTTCTGTTGTGTTTTAGGCTCACTGTAGGCAACCAAAACCAAGTTGGAATTTCCAAGTTCCATGGCCAAGGTTATAAGGACACATCTACACAGCATGGTACAGCCATGACCAAAATTGCAGCAGTACCAAAGGCAGGAGAACTGTATTAATGTAGTTCTTTCAGTGGGCTTAATATGCCCTGCTTTCCTAGCCTCACAAGCCCAGATTTTTACCGGGTTTAATCAACGGTGATGAATGGCTCTGAAAAAACTATCTTTGTGTACCAGAAGCACTGTGCTGGGCAGGCACATCCCAAAAGCTGCAAGAAGCACATGACACCAGTTAAAATTTTGGAGATTAAGTTCTAAATCCTGCCTTAAATGCTGCAAGAAATTATGCTACACCTTGATTTGTTTGCCCAGGTGGTCCTCTAGACTTCAGCCTGGGAACAACTTGCTCAGGTTGCCTTAAACTTGTTTTAATTATCAGGCACAGGCAGAACATTCTCCACCACGCACTGCAATGGTGCAGACAGCTTCTCCTATTCAATGGGAGAAACAGGTCCCTGCTTGGATATACCTCAAGTTCACAAAAGTTTGACTCCTTAGAAGACATGTAAAATATACTCCTCAAAAGGTCCCATCGCCTTTATTAAAGACTCCCTTCTCTTCTGCAAAGTCTTGTCCTCATCCCTTCCTTTTCACTACATCTGGAGACTACAGATGTATAGAGACAGGGATTGACATCAGTCTCAAAGGAAACTCTCCCTAAAGCAATGGAAGGGAAGTCTCAAGAAACTCTCCCAAATAAAGAGTTAAGAGTCATTTATGCGATGGAACATTGTGAGGTCAGGGGTTAAAAAAAGGAGCCTGACCGATGCATCAGCTCCAAATCAAGGCCCACGTCTTATAAAAATACCCCTAAGTAGCTTTATGTTGAAAACAAAGCCATTTAACCCCAATTGTGTTAGAAGTCAATACACACACTATGAAGTGAAATTTACATCTTAAAGTCCAAAGCATCTTTTTGATTCCGACACCAACGCTTCCCCACAGCTCTTCACCAAAAATTAACTACCATTTTTCAATAGCTCTCTAAAGTAGAAGACAGCAAAAGTTAAGTCACCTACTTATCCAGTGAACTTAAATTGCTAGCGTTCATTTTCCACACTATTCCCCATACTTCGTCTCCAGGGCTCTGAACAATGGTAGCTGTACCTCCATGCCAGACAGAACTTGTCCTGCCTTGATGATGGCCAAACTCGAGCTTAAAATCCTGCAAACGAAACCAATGCAGAGAATCAATTTCCACTTAAGATAAGGGCTGTTGGCTAATCTTGACGTGAATGGGGCAGCTAAAGGAGAATCTGCAGGTAGTCAGTTGGACCCACAGAAGGAAGAATGGACAGGTGGGATCTGATCCAGCTCTCATCTCACAAGGGGCTGTAGTCAGCCTTTTTCACCTCTCCGTAAGAAACAGCAGCCTTGGGACAAAGGGAACAGAGATCTGGCAGAGAGCACTACTGATAAAAGTCTTGGTCTGTTGAGACCGGGATCAATCAAACCTCTTTGGAATCTGGCCTAAATATGAGCTAACAAGAAGAAAGCAGAGGTATCCCTTTATCAGGAGCAGCACACACACCCCATTGCGCAGTAAACACTGTACCGCTGAAGTCAGCTTGACTTTTGTCCAAGTTGGCAGTGACAGGACTGCCGATGTTCATCCCGTTAGGCAATCTGGAGGGCCCTCAGCCGAGGTGTGCCATGAAGGACAGAACTGACTACTGCCTTCTTCATTCCCCAAAAGACAAGCCCACCCAGCGCCCACCGCTGTGCAGATTTTGGTGCGGTTACAAGACGTAAACACTACCATGCAGGCTCCAGGAAAAGAGTGAGGATAAAGAAGCCCACAGGATGATGAACTGTGGATCTTGTCTTCATGCACCATCCTGTGCATTTTCCAGTGCTTTGTGGCATCACCCCACTGAAATGTTCCTGGGTGTTTCTACGTGATGGTGTATGCCTCCTTGAGTGAGCTTATTCTGCTTTCTACTGTATTTAAACAACACCTGAAGTTGAAACATTTTTAGAAATGGAGTATCTCTTCCTTACAATAGCACATATTACCCATAGAGACAAAAGAGAGTAACAGGTCCTTGCATTTTACCAGAGTAATTTCCCATCTGGCTCCACACACCACCTTTCCTCTCCTATTTGTTAGCCACTTTGTGGATCCTTCCCTAGCAGTAGAAAACAGAAAGAAAAAGAAACCCCAAACCAACTAATTTTACAGAAGACTTCCCGCTTAACCACAACAAAAATAACCCCAACCTACCCAACCCCACAGCTCTGCTTATTTCTCATCATCACCCTCTTTAAGCTACACTTTTAACCTGAAATATGTGTTTGTACCTATTAGTATTTGCTTTCTGAGACACGCTGCCTTCTTGTAATATACCCTAAGAGATATGGGAAGGAAGTCTGCAGAAGCTGAGCAGTTGGAGGCTCACACACAGAACAGCACTGATCAGCAACCATTTTTGTTCTAGCCTTTCCGTGATGTTTTCCTGGCCTGACCCACACTGAATACCTGCAAGGAGGTGTATACAACCATCAGGTAACACCCAAAAAGGCGACAGAGACTGCACAGGAATAGAGCGGTTAGCTCTGGTTCCAGAAGCAGGAAACCTGATGTTATGCTGTGTGGCAACTGCAACAAGCACCGCAGGGCAGAGGGAACAAACACACTACATACTTTCTTGCGCCAAGAGCTTGGTCTTTGGCCCTTCTTCTAAGTACCAATGTAACACCCTTTCTGTGTGTGTTATGCATCCCGGTCCATATGGCTTTTGGCTGAAGATTAACAAAGCTTCAAGAAATAAAAGCAGAGGGAAGTTAATTTAGTATTGTAGTTCAGCAGCAAAAATATCCTGCTTACAGGTTGGTTTTCCTTTTTTAAGCCAACACAGCCCTACCATAGGGCAACTAATAGAAATCAGCTCCGATCTTTATACACTTAGTCACTTCCAAACCTCAGTGGCCTTCCACCTCGAAGCAAGGGAGCAAAGCCACCAGTGTTAACAGAGAGCATGGCAATCAGAGGCTGGCCAGAAAAGCAAGAGCCTGACTGTCCTGCAGTGTGATAGATGTGCCACCTGAAAACCTACCCAAAACCCCAAAGGAAAGCTGAAGCATAGGGTTCTCTTTTATTCCAAGGTAAGCACACACTACTGCTGCTTTCCTCCTCGTCTTCCACATCTGATTCTGCACGGCACTGGGCTCTCAACACGTTCCTCAGTGGTACCTCTAAGCACCTGACACTTCGTAGGAACATGCCTCAGTTGCCTGGTTGATAGTTCAGAGAGAGTACCTGACTACAAGCAGCTTATTAATGACAAGCTTTTGGAACTTCTTCACACACTCTCACTTAGATCATTTCCTACCAGTTACCCCAAGAGAACCTTTAAGTCATCCTTAAGTGGCATCAATCGATACTCTGCTTCTCCAAGGATCCTTCCAGCTGTACAAATCTCTACATCAACTCAACGACCATAAGCTCGTATTTCCAAGTCTCCCAAAGCCAACCTGATGTACTATCACTTCATAACCCCAGGCAGGGGGAGAACTGCCAGGGGATATAGGAAGGCGCCAGCGGCTGCTGAGCAGCCCTGAGGGCAGCCTGCACCCCACCTGACACACAACACGGGCTTTCTCACTTGTACCTGTTTGCCTCAGTATCCAGACGGTAGAGGGGAATGAGGAACCGTGATTTATAAGCCAAGCATCACTGCCCTGAACTCATCCCGCAAGCCCAGCCACCACCTGCAGCTCCACGCGTTCCGGCCCGCAGCTCCCGACACGCAGTGTCGCGGCTGGCAGCACGGCAGACGTGCTCAAACGCGGCGAGACGGAGACACGCGCAGGGGCGGACCTAACGCCAACGCTCGCGGGGCGCCGGCAGCCCGGCTCGGCCGCCCCGCAGCAGCGGACCGCCGGCAGCAGAGCCAGGCCCCGCGGCCCGCACACACCTGCAGCCGTGCCAGGCCGTACAGCGCCGCCGAGGGGTTGCTCAGCAGCAGCCGCTCCCGCAGCAAGTTGCTGCCGTACGCGTAGTACAGGAAGCGGCCGCCATCGCGCCCGGTACCGGAGCCCCACTCCATCGCCCCGCTCCCGGCGCGCCCGCGCCGCGCTGCGCTGCCCCTTTAAGCCGCTCCTTCCCGCCGCTCGCCATTGGCGGGGCCCCGCCGGGCCACGCCCCCATCGCC
>JANRGW010030217.1:9194-21783 GCA_024733675.1 Psilopsiagon aymara
AGGGCTTTTGAGGGCTCATTAAACCATTCAGGCAATTGCCTGATTGTCACCAAGTGCCATGTCATGGAATTGATAAAGGAAGGAGTTCTGTCTGTAAGTGTACAGAAAATTCCAGGGTCCAGGAGCAAGACTGGGCTTTGCCACAGCCAAATGAACTGCCCTAGGCTTGATACTGCACCTGGTGGCACATGCATATAGTAATTACCACAGCATTCACATGAGTACTGTTGAGAAGAGGTAGCTGCATGTTTACAAAGGTCCTCGGTACACTTTGAGTGGGAGATCAGCTGGAAACAAACTCACCCAAGCTGCACGGCTGTGTCAGACACCAGCACTACTGTATTAGTTTTCATGTGCTTTATTTCATTGCTGCAGTGCTGGCTGCCCCCTGGACCAGTGCACCTCTAGGACACATACAGCGGGCTTCAGGCACAAACTGACAGGCCAGTCTGAGGAAACCTTTTCCTCTAAGATATCTGCTGGCTGTCATTACATAGCTAACATTGTTTAAAGAGGGGAAGCTAGAAGAGCTGCCCAAACATGGGAGCTTGGAAATGCATGTATTGTAAAGAGGAGGGAGGCTTGCTTGCCTTCTAGCACCAAGTCCTGGCTGCTGTGCCGCCAGGCTTTGTGTGTAACTATTTTAGCCAGTCATGTACCTAGATGGGAGCTCTCTAACATTCAGAAAGTCTCCTCTACCCAGCTAGGCAGAGGCCGGTACATACCTCAGTATGATATGTTGAGGTACTGTGTTGTCCATTATGAACAACTGTGAGTGTGGCTGCACCCGAGTTCAGTAGCACCGACTGAGGAACTCTGGAGGATGGCACTGATTTAGCAGCAGAGCAGCTCAATTAGGCACCATCCTCCTTCAATGGCTCAAGGCCCTGAGAGGGAGCAAGCTCCCCAGCCCAGTTATAAAGTGGCCAACAATCTCCCCTTCCTCCATGCATGGCCTCATTCTGTACCCAGAAGCTTCCACAGCATATTCTTAACTTCATTAGAAAAGTAATGTTGATACCAAGAAGAAATGATGGGGAGCACACAGAGCTTCTATTTCCCAGTTGCCAGGGAAGACTTTCTGCACTACATCTCCAAACAACGGGAGATGACACGACAGGCAGAGGACAGAGTTGGACATCAGTAGCAAGAACGTGCTGATTAAAGCTGGAGAGCTGGTTTAAATTTACAGCCTAAATATACACAGAGCGGATGGTGCCTGAGAACCACACTGCAGAACCATACTGCTTATGCTGACAAGCCTATGCAGGCCAGGCATGGAGCCAGTCCTGTTCTTCTGGAGTGTCTCGCTCACATCCATTCTCTCAGACCATGAGCTTCCCATGATTTTATTGGTGGTCCATATCTCCTGTAGACCATATGTTTGACATTACTGAGGAAAGCAGAGGTCAGAAAGATTAGAACTCCTTTTGAAGTTAAGGGAAGGAAAATCTTCAGAGAACGACTTGTGGCTGGAAGTAGCTCCATCATTCAAATGCAGAGACTCATTTGACACATAACTGGAGTTGGATGTGAGGACGAAGATAGTCGCTTTAAAAGATCCTGGTCAAAGGTAAAATGGAAAACAACAGAGCACATGTTCAAGAAATCAAACCCTAAGACCCAAATTCACTTCACTGCCACACTGACTGGCTTTCAGTCTGCTACTGCATGGTAGTTCACAGTCTGTTTTCAAAAAGCACATGCACATACACGCACATACAAGTAAATACAAAGTATGTAGCTGTTATTCGTACATGATTTCTTGGCAGGCATTTTACCATGACTTTAGCAAGGCTTAACACTATCTACCACAATACTCATGTATTCCAGTTAGGATGTTATAGTCTGGATGGACGGACTAGCAGAAGGTAAAACACTGGTTTAGACAGTCAGGCTCAGAGAGGAGTGGATGTGTGTTGTGCTCTACCTGCAGGCCGGTAACAAGTGGGGTACTGCAGGGGTCTATCCTGGGCCCTGTCCCATTTAAACATCTTTAGCAGTTGTTTGGATGATTCAATGGAGCGCTTGTTCATCAAGTTTGGAGACAACATCAAACTAGCAGGGGGCAGTCGATATGCTTGAGTGCAAGGCTGCCATTCAGAGGACCCTGGGCAGGTTGGAAGAATGGACTGATAGGAACCTTATGAAATTCACCAAGGACACATGCAAAGTCCTTCACCTGAGAAGGAAGAGTCCCTGCAGCAGTATAGGCTGAAACTGATGAGCAGAGGAACAGCTCTGGAAAAATGATTTGAGTATCCAGGCAGAAAGCAAGCCAAAGGCATTCTGGATTGTATTAACAGAGTCACAGCCAGTAGGTCGACAGACTGACAGATGTGTTTATCCCTCTTCCCTAGGTGATGGAAGAGGGATAAACAGATGGAAACTGCAAAACTGAACCCAGCTTTGGACTCCCAATGCAAGGAAAGCATTGACACATTGGACCAAGTTCAGCAGACACCACCAAGATGGTTGGGGGCCTGAGTCCTGTGAGGAGAGGCTGAGGGCAACTGGGTTTGTTTGATCTGGAAGACAAATGGCTTTGTAGGGGACAAACAATGGCCTGACAGCTCCTACAAGGAGGTTACCAAGAAGACAGAGCCAGGCTCCTCATGATAGTGCATAGTGGGAGGACAAGAGACAATGGACATAAATTAGAGATGTTCAGGCTGGCAATAAGGAAAAGCATTTTCACCATGAAGACAGTCAAGTATTGTTCTCGTCTTACAGCTGACCTCCTCCTCCTTTGAACAAGAGGCGAAACTAGAGACCTCCTAAAGTCATTTCTAACCTGAGCAGTTCTGTGATTGGATGGTTTTGAACAGTATTTGGGAGCCTGAGTGTTATCCACTTGAGGAGCAAACACAGTACCACGTGAGATGATTGGCCAATCACTCTGCATAAGTAGAAACTACTCAATCAAAAGTCACAATGAATCATTTGCAAAAAGGTTTGTTTGTATAAAACAATTCACTGACAGTTTTAGAGTAACAAATAGTTGAGCAAAAGCCTGTTCTTCACAGCCTGACAAGGAATGCAATTTCAGTGAATTTATTACCCACTTGCACACCAGTTTCCCTTACTGCCCAGTAAAATGAAAGCTCTCTTCTCCCATTGAGGGCTGTCATCTCTACATGAAAAAGAATGAGAAGACCAAAACACAAGGCAGCTAGAAATATTTCTTTGATTATTATTATGGCATCTTCAGACTGAAAACTCAGATTGCTTCACTGCTGTTAATTAATTAAGCCTAGAAACACTTATGCCAGGAAGTTTGATATCATCACCCCCTTTTACAGATGGGGGAGAACAAGACATAAGATTCACTCAGGGCTGCCCAATGAATGAAGGGCCAAACCAGAAATAAAACCTGGGAATCCTGGCTCAGCCTCCTCTTACAATCTCTATACAAAGCTTCTTTCCTGTAAAAATCCATCTAAGCTCTTCATAAAATAATTAGAGCCTATTTATTTCCTCACTTGTTAACAATGAAATCTGACAGGCTTTGTAGTCAGGATGCTGCAGCTCAGTTAGGGGACCAAGGCTCTTCCCCATGAGGGGAGGCCTGGAATGTCAGTCTTTAGGTGGCTTAGCAGGGGCATGGTTCCAGCTGCCGGGTACTTGAACTCCTGCCCAAATCCCAGTGGCACAGCTTTAGGGAAGAACTGGGATGTAAATGACCAAAGTGACCTGCCAGAAATGTTATTGAAGGGTTTAGACAAATCGCAGACGGTTTTGTAATGATAACACTTTGCCCTTGGTGGCACTTAAGAGGTAATGAAAGAACGTTTACCTGCCTCTGTATCAGGTTGGTTTCTATTTTCTTTCGATTTCATTTGCCTATGAACCACTTAAGCTCTGAGACACAGCCAAGTTCCTGGCAGCACTTCAGCTGTGCCCCTCAATTCTGCCTTCTTCAGTTCCATCAGGTCCAGAGCACACAAAGTTCCTAAGGGCTTACAGCTCACGAGCAGTGACTTTCACTACCTCGGGATATGTAGGAAGGTTATGAGTCACAGACTTCTCTACCTTCTCTACCCAGGGCAAATGGCTCACCATCCTCTCTGTCATCACTTCCAGGGTTTCTTCAGAGGCCAAGAAATGGAGCCATGAAGAGCTCCACAAGTGCTGACCATCCAATATTTTGAAACTAACTACTCTGAAGATTGCTCAGCACCTCTTAACCACAGGACATTATGTTTGAAGCTGGAGCATCCTGAACTAGGGGATGCATTTAACTGTGTGCCATACTTGCTCAGCATCACATGAAACAGGCTCTGGCAGGGGAGAGGCACACTCAAGATTTCCACATTAAAAACCCTGCACTTTTTCTGCTCTGATGTATTTTCCTTTTGCAAAGCAGTACAAGAAAGGCTATTCCCACAGAGCTTCTGGGGAAATTCTGCATGCCCTCTGCATTGCTGTCTTCAGCTTTTGGCTATAGGAAAGCTTTCTGCAGGGTAGAGTTGAGGCCACTGATCATAAAGTACAGAAACCAGAAGAGGTTCTGTATGGTTCTGTATGAAAGGGTCCATTTTTTACAATAAATCCTTGGGGAATATGGAAGCTCATCCTCCCTGGCTCTTCATGCCATCTGCCCCATCTCGACCAAGTCTCCAAGCTCAGGTCCAGTAGGTGGCATGTTTGAATGGACTAAACATCTGGAAATAGTTTGCTATTTGCAGTCCCCTCCCTCAAAGCTCCATTTGTGGTTACACGTGGTTAACAAATCACTTCTTTGGTCCCAGATGTTTGCTGTGGCCCTTCCCTTTCCCTCTGGGGCATTTTTAGCCACCAGTACAGAGTGTGCATCACCTCCTGCAGCGAGGCAGACTGACAGAAAACAATGGCAGGAAAGCCATTGACTTAACATTTGGGGCCAAATCACCTAGCCTCTGCCTGCCCACATCCCTTGGTCCAGCATTGTCTTGGTGACCTGGGAAGCAGAATTTCATATACACCTTCTCCCACAGGAGAAGTAAAAATGTGAAAGCGGAAGATGCAACCTTTCTAAGGGAGGGTGGTGGTAAAAAGAGGGAACAAGGAGGGAAAGCACAGAGAAGAGCACTTGCGTCTGTCAAAGCAAAACTAAAAGGTCTGAGGAACAAAGGAGGTTGACTTTGGCTTCGGCTCAAGATCAAAGCCTGGAGGTGGCTGTGGCTTTAGGAACTTCTAGCTAAAAGTAGCAGAAAGAAGCTCCTGGTTTGTAATGTTGATGGTACTGAGAGCTGCCTATGAGGGTCCAAAACTGCAGAAAAAGAGTGAGTCCCAAGGATGCGAGCTTTCCCATCACCCTGATTTTCACTTGGAGGGGGAAAGGTTGGTGGGATTCAAGTCTCACGTAACAGGGAAGACAGTTTAGGTTATACTACCTCAATGGCTTCAGAAAGATCAAGAGCAAACACAACCTCAACTGCCTATCTGGTTGAAGCAGGGTCAGGGGAAGCTGCAGGATAGGGAAGGGGCTAATTCTTCACCAAGCCATGAGTTCAATGGAAACATGCATTGGCAAGAAAGGAGAGTTCAACTGAAGCCTAGAACATGAAATTGAACAAGTGGCTTTCTAAGGAAAAGCTAAAGAGGAAGTTCTACATCTTGTTTCACTGTAGCAAATCACAGGAAGACATTGCAGCCACGGAGAAGGGAGTCAGGTTAATTCGTAATTAGGAAGGGACTTGATACTCTGCTGAACTACAATTTGTGTGATTGTTATACAGACACTGTTTTCTTGAGCATCTACCTCTTTCAAATGTAGATGAGAACGACTGAGGTCATTCTCAAGAGAGGATAGCCTTCCATGGTGTTGAATCTTTGCCCAGATGCCACACCAGAGCCTTCTATTCATTCACAAATGCCCCAGCTTGTCGATCACTTACCATGCAGCCTGGCCATTGAGATAAATCACTGGGATTGATAGGTTAGGAAGCAGTAGATATGGTAACTAGCATCAGTTGAAGCAGCCACCTAAGAAGCTTCTTGCTGTGATAGACATGCACCCATTTCAGGAGTTTCACAGTTCAGTACAGTTGACATTCAATTATTTCTCTCTCTGAATTTCTTGCATACCAAAGGATTCTGGCAAAGAAGCAAGGAGAAGGGCTCAGCTAACCCAGGAGTAGCTGGTTTTCATGTCTTTTTCCATCCTGAGGCATGGGAGCACTTTTACACATTAGTATGTTGGTGTCTCACTGTGGCTTGGCAGGGATCAATGGCAGATGGCATAGTGGCTTGTCCAGAAGAAGGACTAACAATACAAGAAAATGCCTTCTGTGGCCATTGAAGCTGTGGCAGAGACCACTGCAGCTGTTCATGTTAACAGCTCACAAATAATACAACCAACCAACAGGAAGGTTACTGTAAATTCATCAGGCAAATATTATTCAACCATCTGAAGAACGGCTTGACTAATGAAAAGGTTATTTGTGAATAATTCCAGAAGGATGATAACACATTGGAAAAAGTACAGAGAAGAGATACTGGGCTGATTAAGGGGCTAGAAACCATTCCTTACAATGGAAGACTCCAGGAGCTCAACCTGCTTGAACAAAGATCAGGTGAAGGGTTAATGTGATCGCAGCCTCTTAGTGGCAATATAAAAGCAGAGGTTTGATAAAGGAAGGTTGTTCAAACTGGCAGACAAATAAATTAAACAATGGTAGAGAACTGAAGTTGGACAAATACTGCCTAGAAAAGATCCTGTTCTTTTTTAGAAGTGAGAGTCATTAAGCAGTGTGAGTAAGGCTTCTCATGGATTACTCCATTCACCCGTGATTTGTAAAGCAAAAAAAACCTCTCTGAAATCTCTGTATTTCCAAGAAAAAGCGAGTCAGTGTGATTCTGCAGCCTATGGTATGCAGGAGCTCAGACTCAGGATAACACTGGCTCCTTCTCATTTCACAATCTTTGAACCAACTCAGAACTGGCAGCAGAAGGTAAGGTGCTGAACACAGGAGAAACACCAATGGTGAAAGTCATTCAGCAAGGTTTAGTTACTATGCCTCTAGTGACTGAGGAGATCAATGGAAAGACTCCTAGTGATGACATTACCTTGAGTAAATCACTGTCTACAAGACACAGCTTCTCTCCCTTTGCTCTTCAAGGAGTACAATCCTCTATGCAGATGCCTTTTGCCCCTTGCTGTGCCTTTCCCTTTGCCTTCCACCAGTGAAGGCAACTTAGCACTAACTCAGGAAGGATTTGTGAGGTTTAACTCGCTAATGATTGCACAGTGCTTTAGGAGCCTCATCTGGGAGATCCAGCCTATTTGTGTGTGATCCTACTCACTTATTCCCTTAGACAAATGGAGGGAGGTGCTTGCATCCTCGTATCTGGCAGCTACTGCAATAACAACTTTAAAAATAGATTTTGGAAGAGAATTAAAAAAATTGAAAGTGTCCTAACTTTAAAGGCTAGAACAAGGATTAGGCAAGGCTGCTTAATCTGGTAATTCACAGGGAAATCAGTAGTTCCTTCACTCACGACTGTGTCATTCATTGAATAGAGTCACTGCCTGAAATATTCCTAGCTCCATGTAGCTTAAAAAATAAAAGCCACTCTTCTTGTGCCCAAATGCAAAGTCACTCTTTGGATCATGGGATAATGTCATAAGGGTTTGGTCTGATTTGTTTTAAGAGAGGAGGTTTGCATATTGGTGAAAAAGGCAGTTCAGCAAATCAGTTCAGCCTCCACTCCACCAGCAGATTTCACCTCTAAAATCATAACGAAAGCTGCTAGGAGGGAAACAGGCCCACTGCTCAGCTGCCTTTCTTTGTGTATCTGCTTGAAACCAGTCTTGCAGCAAGCTTGCAGCCTCTAGACTGAATATTAGTTGAGCTGAAATAAATATGAATGAACAATGGTTAGGATGGTCAGGTACTGATGGCTGGTAGCATGGTAATGGAAGAGAAGAGAGGGAGGGGTGAAGACAGAAGTCCATGTGTGTGGATTCCTTTGACAGTGGGTTTGCTTTGCTGAAGTATAATAATTCCTTGTACTTCTCTAAAGCTTTCCTTACAAAGACCTCCAAATTTCTTAGAGATAAAACTATCTTTATCTTAGAGCTGTCAAGCAGTACAAACAGGGAAATGTAACTGTCTGTCCTTATCTCAGAGGTACCAAGAGGTACAGAGAAAATTAACTACTTGAGACCACACAGAAGGACCACCTATTATAAAGCACTTAACTAAAAGACCTAAACTGCAGATCTCACGCCAACTACTGCTCATGGAAAGATTCCATCTGCTCTATGGAATGGCTATAGTAGTTTGATGAAACTTTAAGTACCTAAGGTTCGATAGGATGAGGTCAAGACCTCAGCCCAACCTCTTTACACTCTGTTTTAGCTGAAATTCCCTCCACAAAACTCACTGAAGTCAGTAGGAAACCTCTCAAGGATGCCAATGAACTTGGAAGAAAGCCATACAGCTCAAGATCCAGGCCTTGGTGGCTATCACTTTGTTTTGGGAACTTCAGTCTGGATTTCCAAAACAGTTCAGCTGCAGGTACCAACCCACTGTCAGGACTGTCTCCTTCGGCCTGATTGGGAATAGCTGTCATTACCTGTGAGAGAGTCAGAGGCTAGGACACACAGCATTTCCTGAGTGACAGCTCTGAGCCATGCACACGAGTCAATTGCACGTTTCCAGAGTGGCTGGAGTCCTGGGTGCAGATGCAGTGGAAGATGGTCTGTCTGTGTGTGCTGCTCCACTGACCAGGATTTCTGGATAGCCAAAGCCACAGTGGAAAATTCGTCATTCTGCTCAAGGACTTCAGCTACTCGTACCTAATTCCTGCTCATCAGTCAGTGAGTTACAGGCTCCTGAAACAGGAGCAATCTCACAAGAAGCAAGGCAATGACCACAGCAGCAGAGCAGGCAGCTACTCCATCCTCCTATTAAGCCAAGATTGCAGCAGAGTTAAGGAAGATTACACACCCCTTCCATTGGCAATCACAGTTGTTCCTTTTCTTGAGAAAAAAAAATGAGAATTGATCAAAGGACCTTTGCTCTTTGTTGCATTTCACACTGTTGGACCTTTCTGCCCAGGAGTTCCAAGAACGAGAAAATGAAGCCAAGATTGGCAACTGGTAGTTTGCTTAAAAAGGTTAAATGATAAATTGCATCTGACTGAGTGAACCTGGGAGGCCTACAGCAATTCAGCCTCTTTAGATCTTGGGATTTTATTGAAAGGGGTATAGCTGCATCTGATCTGAACATATGCGGTAGGGAGACACAAATGCCCTATTTCTAAGCTTACTCTGGTATTACCAAAGCCCTTGGACATAAGGGCATACTGTCCATACAACCTGGCACTCAGGAAGGACCACTGACTAACCTGCTGTCTCTCTCACTGCCACTCACAGCTGAGTGTTTGTCCAAAGAGTCATTCAGCTCCTTGTAAGTGGAACTCATCACTGCTGTATCTGAGCGTCTCCATGCAGGGCCAAAATCAGGACCTCCGAGGACTTGCTGGCAGAATTTGGTCACAGCAGCATTGCAGGAGTGTGCACCCACGAGCATCATCTATGCTCTTACATCTGACAGCTCATGATATCACTGCTGCCTAACACCGGGAGATTTGATGGGAAGAGGGAAGCCAACTGCAGAGAGACACAAGCAGGCAGTGCCTTTTTAACTCTCTCAATGAAGGAGACCTTTGCTCTTTGCTCTGAAAGTCTTTTCTCCTGTCATTCCTGGGAGGGACCACGCACAGCCCAGTCCTGGGGAAGAGACACCCAAGCATTTATAGCAGCTGGAGATGTAAGATACTATTGTGGCTGAAGAATGGGTTAGGATTCTTGTCAAGGTACCACTTAGTCACTGGTCTTAGTGTGCTGCTTTCTGAAGACAATGCAACACTGGATCCTGATTTCATATAAAAAGAGGCAAAAAGGAATCACGGAAAAAGCCTCAACAGGGGATTTTTTCCATAGGGAAAGTGAAAAAACCAAACCCAAACCAATAAATAAATAAAAAAAGGAAATTTTCATTCCACTGGAATGAAAACCTGAAACCCACTGAAACCCATAGACTTTTCTATGTAATTTACTTGATTTCTTTTTAAATAAAATAATTAAAAAAAAAAAAAAAAAGACAGTGAAATATGTTTACTTTTCTTTCACCTTTCCTTTCTTCCATTCCCTTCCCTTCCCCTTTTCTCCTGTGCCATCACTGAAAAGGGGTAAGAGCAAAACTGGCAATAAAGCCTGGGTCCCACAGGCTTCTGAGGAGAGTAATATGTTCTTTGTAGGAAGACTTTCGCAAAAGGTCCATGAGCAGCTCCACATCTTGACATTAGACACATTGGGCTCCCCCCTCAGTACTTTCTGTTCTTTAGGGAAATCCATTTGCCCCTGGGGTTAAGTGCTTCAGTTATTAACCCAGGTATATAATCAGAGCTGAATACAGCCACCATGTGAAGCATGACTGCTCTCTCAGCAAATGACTGCTACTATTCACCAAAAGGGCCGAGAAGGTGTGACCTCTTCATGTTCCCGTTTAACTTTGCTCCTGATTAAGTTCCCTAAAGGCGAATTGATCAGCACGAGACCTCCCGTTAGACAGGTAAGTTGGTACAGAGGGGTTTTATTCTCCTTGCTTTCCAATTATTATTTCATGAAAAACACATCAGTTCTAAAACGTCTGGAATGGATCCTGAGCTACATATGGAAGCGGATGGTTTGCCAGTCCTGGATGCCACCATAACATGTACGTCACCATGCCTTTCTCAGTTGGTGACTAGTAGTTTGCAAAGTCTGGGTGAGCATGGAGTGATTTTACCAGACATGAGTGAGATGCTATGTAAAAGCAGTCGTATGGTGTTTGAGGTTTGTCTTTGTAACTGGCTCCAGCATTCAAATACACCTCCTCCCAAGCTGTTGTTTCCTACTCTGTACATAAATCTTCCATCTATTTAGCTTGAATTTTGGTTTTTTGCTATGAAAGACCTTATAGATATGAATTGTGATTGCCTAGAGAGGGCAGGCAGATAATCTCAGTTGTAGAGTTATATTTTTCAGTGCTAGTTTTCCGGGTTTGCCCTTTAAAGCTATGACAGTTGTATATAAGTGGAAGTAATTTAGCCCTGGAGGGGTGAAATTCTTTTTTAAGCTCTCCATGTAATCTTAATTTGCTATTGCAAAAAGATCTCTAACCAGGAGCAACTGGGTCCAATCTGATGCTGAATTATAAATAACTAGAAATCCTGGGGCAGCACTCTGCAGTGCCAGAGCTGTTGCCAGATGCAGTTGGCGTCAGATGTACATCTAACTCGAATGCATCTGCCCATATTTCACCCACAGGTATTGCAGACAGGAGGGCAGCTGGGGATGTGTCCTGCTGACTGTTCCGCAACTGAAGCCTTCCCAATACCATGGTGCAGAGGATCAGATGGGTTGTCACCCTACAAAACTAGTAGCTGTACCAATCCAGAGTAGAAGACAGTCCCTGCCTAGAAGCGTTAAAAGGCTGCAACTGGCAACAGAGAAGTGCAGTGACTGCCTCTGGTTGTTCAGCAGCTCAGAAAACCCTTGGAATTGATTTAGCTCTGCAGACACTTCAAAAACAAGTTTAATCCCTTTACACTAAATCATTCTGGTTTAGTGCTAGCATGAAATGTCCTGACCACTATTTTATATACAATCATGAGGTCACTACAGCCAGTACTGGATTATGTACACTCTTCAATGGGAGTGTCACCATTTCAAAATGATGCAAGAGTGTTTTTGCACTGAGGAAGCGGCGAGATCTTGTTACCCAGAACTAGGTCATCAGAAGCTAGTGCAGGGCAGGGCTGGGAATATCAACCTGCCAGCCTTCTCCCACTTCATCTGGAGAACAGACTGTCACGTGGGAAAGCAGAATATTTGGGCAGGAATTTATCTAAGGTTAGGTGCTATGGATCACATCTTCATCATGTTTACATACATGACTCTTATGGATCTATGCCCCTTGAATGCTCACTGAGGTTAGGCTAAATAGCAAGGCACCCTTAAAGAACTGGAGTAGAGTTATAGGACCTTTAGGGAACAGCAACTAGGCTCTTAGTGATCTTCACAGTTGGGAAGAGCAGTACTTCCCATAATGGGGTTAGAGCCCATGCTGTAAGACTTGTGTGAAAAAGGACGGTGAATGTTTTTTTAGGGTTCCTACAGGTAGGATAACTTCTGGTGAAAACATGTGATTCAGTCTAGCTTTGTTTTGTGGGAAGTTCAGGAATATCTTGGTCTATCTAATGACGTGGGAAAATAGCTTGTTCTTTGTCAGACAAGGAATATTTCCTGCCAGCTAGATAGAGCTAACTTTAATTGATTTGATCTAGCAGTATGACAGCACTGAGGAGTTTAATGTGGGCAAAAAGGTGACTAGGAGTGTACATATACATTCATTGATCAACAGTCCCCTTACAACAGGCCACCTGTGAATGCTGTTAACAGTCCTTATCTTGTTAACCTAATGGAACTTTTGGAACAAGTCCAGAGGAGGCCATGAGGATGATCAGGGGATGGAGCGCCTCCTGTATGAAGATAGGAAGAGAAAGTTGGGGCTGTTCAGCCTGGAGAAGAGAAGGCTGCGTGGAGACCTCATAG
>JANRGW010030218.1:0-13022 GCA_024733675.1 Psilopsiagon aymara
AGCAGCTGCTCTAGCTGAGAAATCCTCCACATCAAGGTTCTTTACACCCACACCCCACCAGACAACAAGCTACAGAAAATTGAAAACTGAATTAGTATTAGGTCCAGTCACTGCCTAAGCAATTTTCTTCTTCTTTGGGGTTTCCCATGGAAACAAGTCTTGCTGCAAATACCAAAAATTGATGAAGCCTTTTTTTCGTCTGGATTTCTCTTTTTGATTGATTTTTCTAACTGAGTTACAGCGATGTTGTCCTTTGTCTCCATATATAACTGGATTATAAAGCTGAGGTAACCAGTTTTCTCTTTTCTCTCCCACTCCAATTGTCCTCCAGCAAAGTAGGATCAAAATAAACCACCTCTTTGTCTGCTCAAGCACCTCAAGTATTAGTCTAAAGTAATCTATTTCCACTACATTATCTCCCCACTACCTGTGTGTAAATGATCAGTGATGGCCAAGGGAACAGAAGCAGTTAGTACAAGGTTGCAAGTGTTTCTTATCCTCTGCTGTCCATTCTTCAGCAAATCAAGCAGAACATACTTGCTTTTGAAACTTCTGTATCTGGAAACTGATTGAAATTCCTCGCTGGATATGGAAGCTTTTAGGAGGTTATATCACAAGGTCCTAGAGCTTTGTTTCCATTGAAATTAGCATAAAAATACTGAGTGATTACATAAGAAGGCATGATGTAATAACACATGTACGCAAAGGAAAAAGCCTCAATCAAGTTTTCTTTGGCTTTTAAATCTCTAAGTCTTTGCAACCTTAATACTTACTTATTCTAATTTTGAATATATCTTTAAGTATATTTAGAATATATATCATGATGATTTATTTAAGTGTATATTCTTATTATAAACGTGTTTACATGCAAGGCAATGCAGCATTTATATATTTACACACATGCAGTTATACACCACTAAATTATAATATTTGTCTTTATTGTTATGTATGAAGCTAGACTAATTTCTCTTCAAAAACTATTAATTCCCAGCTATGATCTGTAATATTTCTTCAGAAAAAAACTGCAGTGGAAAAAAAGAGGCTTAAGCCTTACTATTGTGGTGTGCTGTAACAGAAGTCCTGTTGATTGCAAACTGGGGATTCCACTATTAAGATTTCAATAATTATCATATCACTTGGGAAGTAAGTAATAAATCTGCTTTGTAAAAGTAGCTTAAGTGACAATTGTTCATCTTTGCATACTGAAAACATATCTGCATGACATGTAGTACTGTGCAACTGAGGTTAAAAAGCCTTCTACAGAAAGTTTATGGGTTTTTAGCCTAAGAAGAAAACACCAGTAGGTGACTGTAATGATCAACATTTATCATTTAAGTGGCTTAGGTGCAAGCTGCACTGCTCAGACATTTACAGAGATAAAACTGATTTTGCCATAGAGAATATACAATAATTACTCTTAACTAAAAGTGATGAAAAGGCTCTGATGGATACTGAACTGGGATGCATGAGCAGGAAATGGCAGAACTGGGTTAGAAATTCGATGCAGCTATCAGGATATGCAGCAACAATTTAACATTGTAAAAGTAGAACTGGACAAAATCAGAATTTGTCAATGCGAATTGACTTTGTCTTCTTTTCTGCTTAGCTGGCTGAATCTTTTCTTGCCCCATTGAAATGGTCAAAAAAAAAATGCTGTTTCCAGATATTTGAAACAAAAGCCAAGGAGACAAAATTGCCAGGGGGGCTTACATATGGGTGCCTAAATTTACATACATATTGCCACTTATATAACAGAGTAGGAAGGATCCTATGCACCACTGAAGTCCTTTTCAAGTTCTCTTTTGAAGGCTTCACTGTAATTGACACGCAAGAGGCATTTTGCTTCATTCTCCTCCAAGTAAATTTTCTCAATACTGATAAAAGGATGAACTTCTTCACAGCAATCCTCTTCATCTCTGTGAATTGTCTGGGTTCCTTTCAGGGGTCAAGGGTAGGAAAGGAGAGAAAGACTAACAAAATAAACATAATGGGCCAAATTTCTACAGGCTACTTACTGGATGCAATAAAGTTTTTGTCCTGATGGCATGTAATGACTTCAAATATTACCAACAAGGTTAATTCCAAATTTTAGATTTATTTTAATCTTAGTACATCATGGGAAAAGTCAGATATACTGCTTACAATTATGAATTTTAAGAGAAATCTCCTACAGCACAATGTAGTTCTGGCTGCACTGTAGGTTTTGGGGACAAAAAAAAAAACCGGTAAACCAAGCCAGTTCCAAGCTGGGAGGATAGGCAAGTGTCTCAAAGTCTCTGACATCCCTTTTTCCACTTGTACTTCTATATGGGAAATGCTGACAGATTTCTTCAGTACAAATTCATACAGACTTACTCCTGTACAGACACTGGTTATCCTAAAATACATATTTATTTTTAGGCTTCAGTTAAACTGACTTATCTTTTCAATTAGCCAAATACATAATAGGATTCAGACTTGCATTTAAAGTAAATACAGTTCTGTTTTGTCCAAAAGTATTGTTTAAGAAAGACTAATAATTCCTAGGAAAATGGAAGGACTTTTATTTCTTCAAAAGAAATAAAAGACCTTAAGACACTGGAGACCAGATCCAGAGAAGTATCTATGCACCAAAAGAACAGAACAGTTGGGCACCTATAACTTTTCGTGAGTCTAGGCCTTGAGAGTCTGACTTAGTATCTGCCTCAAAATGAAATTCACCAAACTGATTATCTTAAACCATTGTTAAATCAGTATTTTGGGGATGATTGGTGTGCATTTTAAGATTACATGCAGCTAAACCAAAGCTGGTAAGGCTGAATGCTAAGCTTGTTCTTTACTTCATTTTTACTTTCATTTGTTAGTTTGCTTGCTTCTAAACACAATGGAAAAGTACATTTAACAAAGCAGACACAAACATCTTCAATTATTATATATAAAGTTTTTTCTTTCAGCTATAGAATAAAGAGTTAAAACGAATTTCTGACTGACCTTTGTCATTACTTTCTTTTAAGAACTTACCACTGTGTGCACTATTATTTATACATGAAAGTAAGAAAAAGAGAAAGTCAGCAGATTAATACAAGGCAGCATTTCTGATACTGAAGCTAAAGGGATGCTGTTCAGTTGATTAGGTCCCAAAATTGATTTACCTTTAAAGATGTTTCATATTATAGCTCTTTACTTCCAGACTCCCAAAAGTGGTTCTTTAGAAAATCAGTCTTCAATGACAAATGTTTATGACAAAGCAATAACAAATGGGGCAGAGAACTGTTCCAAGGGGTATGGTTATTGCTGTCTTCTCAGAACACTCAAAGGCACTCTTAACACCTGCTTCATTGCCTTTGCTGAGAGTGAACTCACAAGCTAAACTCCCTACTGCAGTTTGAACAGCACCTTCTGGAGCACTCGGGACCTATATTTAAAACCATAATAGCTGGTTTAGTGCAGCTTCTGAAAATATAAAATCCTACTGAGCCTTCTTGGTCAGACCACACGTGAGGTAACCATTTGCATGGGAAGTTACTGGAGGCTCCTGGGACCTCTTTTTAACAATATGGTAGATTTAACCAATTTATGAGGACCAGTAAGAGCATGAAAGATATTCAAAGGCATGAATAACAACTGTATATCTCACTCTTATTTACTTTCTGTAGAAATTAGGCATGTAAATGACATTTGAGGCTTTGAAAAGCTTCGCCTGCTAATTTTAAAGCATGGGATGACAGCATGTCGTAATAAATTGGAAAGTATCTCATTCTGAACAAAAGACACCTTGAACTACTAATCTGCTGCAGGCATATCAAATCAAAATGTCACTGGAAATGCATTCATTAAGTTAGTGAATATATTTAATTTCATTGTGGTGTAAAAGCTGTGATTTCTGCTGATTGTTAAAAAAAAAAGGAAGAAATAGATCCCCTGAAACTATAGGAAAAAAAAACATTAGACACGACATTTTATGTGCATAAAGGCATAATTTACAGCTGCAGTGTGAGACATCTGTGCATTTTAGAGTTTCTACAAGAGGCTATTGCATTTTATGACACAGCAAAGATTTTCCCCATGATCACAGGCTTGCTTACCTCACTCGTCATCCCCATAAAGCAGGGGTGACTTGTGCTAACCATTGCAAAGCCGCCTATGAGGGTTAGCATATTACATCAAAATGTGTTCTCTGCATAATCTGATGTATGCTGGGAGAATAACAAGACAGCATGATGAATTAGGACTACCTATGCTAAGAACTAAAATATATGTACTCATGGAAACCTTCAAACGAAGCTAAAATGGCAGCTGGGATCCTGCTCACCCTGACATTTACAAACCCATACTTCACCCATTTTAAAAACGAAGGAAGCTGTAAAAGCTGAAGCTTTATACACAGTAATACTGAAGGCAAAATTTAAGCTCCAAAGGATAACAAAGCTGAGAGTACAGTCTGGCACATGGCTCTTAACTCAAAGATGTTATGCTTAGTTTTCAAGGTATTACATGTCAGGGCAATTAGCATGACATTACACAGACATGTTTTGATTTTCTGTGGCTGCATGGAAAGAATTGAGAATAAGTGTATATGCTGAGTTTTCTAGCAGTTATGTTAAATCTGAGGCCACATTTTTGAGGCCCTGCACAAAACCACCGTCTTGAAAAGACATGACATGTGTCTTCCCATCTGCTCTTGCATTTCTGCAGCCAGTAAGAAAATGCAGGGTTTATGTACAACCTGGGAACACATTGGTTTCTGGTGAGCCCTGCATACTGTTTCCAGAGATTAACAAGTGGTCAAATAACACGTCAATAGTGCAGAACTCCTAAAGGAATTCACAAAATAGAGTGACAGTGTAGAAGAATATTCTGCAGGAGTGTAGATACATGTTTTGTAACAAATGTAAGGCAATGAACCTAGGAAAAGAATAATCTGAATCATGATTACAAGATGCCAAATTCAAAACTGCCAGACATAGTTCACCAAAAAGACCTCAGAAACAGCTGAGACCACTGTCGTCAAATCAAAAAAAAAAAAAAAGTAAAAATGAATGTTTGACATCATTTGGAAAGGTACTGAGAATAAGACAGAGCATTGTTTTATTGCTGTTTAAAAGTTTTGTTTGCCAACATCTTGAGTACTGTGTTAGGTTCTGGTCTCTGCCATTCAAGAAGGGTGTAGTAGAGTTACAGAAGGTACAGTGAAGTGAGGCTGAGATGATTAGGATGATGGAGCAGCTACTATATGGAAGACACTAAAAAGTCTGAAAGTCTTCAGAGAAATCATGAATGATAGAAAGTGAGATACGGATTTATGAAATAATTGAAGCAGTGCATAAAGCAAATGAGGAACTGTTATTTACCAAGCCACAATACGGGAGCTAGAGGATACCCATCAAAACTATTCAGAAATCAATTTAAAATGGATAAAAGAAAGGATTTTTTAACACAAAGGGTAATGAACTTCTGGAATTTATCTTCAAAAGAAGTTATGAGTGCAAATAGTGTCTCAGCAGCTTTTAAGTGGTTAGACAAAGTCATGGACAATAGGCCTCAAAGCAGTTACCTCTAACAACCCTATTGCTAGAATCTTTGATGGGTGGAGTATAAGGGGAATGTATAGAAGAAAGCGTTGAGACTGACATACACTTCAAACATCTCCTGATGCCACTGTGTGAACCACAACACTGGGCTTTATGAACCATCAGTCTGAGTAGGGCATTTCTCACATCCTTATAGTCTCACATATGGAACTTCTGGGTGATAATGTGAACCTGCTTATATATAGACATGGCATAAATATTGCAGGTTACAGTAGGAATATCGGCCTGGTGGTTAGTTACTATATGCTTACAGTGAGGTTTCACTGTGCCTTACAGGAACTTACTGACTAAAAACTGATTTGGGGTTCTGGGAATGCATGCCAAAAAGCTACATAATGTGTCTAGAGGAGACAGGGGTCACACAGGACACTCTCCAGTGAAAATGGGGCGCGCAAGCTCTTAGCTTCAAGCAACCTAGCTCTGGCAGGTAGCTATCACTCTCCTAACAAAGTCAGCAGGCTGCAAAAAAACTGCAACATCTTTTAAAGCACTTCTGCAGAAGCAAAGGAAAGTCATTTACCAGAATTGCCACCAGGCTGACAGGCAGAGTCTGCAGAGGGAGCATACGGATATTCAGCCTTCTTGGATCCAGGAAACAGTAAGAAAAAGAGCAAGTATATACATATAGATATAGGTTTACTGCTTTTGTGATACTTTTTAAAGGAAAACAGTTTATTTTAAGTAAATATTATGTGGCTTTTAGAAAACAGCTTAATCATTGTACGAGGTACTGTTATTACCCCAGATGTACCATAAGTGCAAGGATCTCTGCTTAATGAGAAACCCTGTGTGTAAGGGGGAGGGAAGGCTATGCCTGATTTGGGGGTAGGAGAGAAACACGATCCCATGCAGAACCAGGTGATGATGATAAGCCAGAGGCAGTAGGGTTGAGCAGCTTGTGCTCTTCCTGAATTGAAGGTGGCTAAGGGCGCTTTTTAGCTGGCACTGCTGACAGCCAGGCTTTGAATATAAGGCCTGATGTTTCCTACTAAGTCGTTAACTTTACCCACAACTCTGACAGTTAAAATGATCAGCTTACGCTATACATAGTTTCTACCCGTGAGGAACGCAGACAAAATAGGAGTGAGATCATGTGAGAAAGAGACAGACAACCACTTACACAGAAGACAAAAAGACAAACAAGGGATGATAAAACACTTGCCTAGAATAGCACAGGTGTCTCAGCCAGAACTAGGGACTGAGTTCTAGGTTTCTGAATCCTTATTTGAACCTTCAACCCCCGGACCTCTTTCCTGTTAAGAGTAATACTGTCATATTAGGCAGGCACATACTCAGCTGGACAAGTTAAGATATTGCATTGGAATGACTCTATATAATCAATCAGCTGCAAGTGAGCATCTGGCATAATAATCTTTTTGCTTTCCTATCCTTCTGTTCCTTTTCTTGTTTTTCTAGCTAGTGATTTCTTCTTTTTGTAGAAAAGCTTCATCATTCTATCTCCAAGGATTAGCTGACAGAGAAAACCACAACAGGAGCTTGCTAGTGCTATGATGAAATATCGTTTTACAGAAAATGTTTTTAATAAGCTAGCATCTTTCCGTGCCTTCTTCAGCTGATGAATTTATGCAGCTTTTTTGTGTTACCACAAGAACCAAATGAGTGAAAGAAAAACATACACTGATGCTCATTCACAGTTTTAATGAAATTCACTTCAGTAGCATTTGTGTATTTTCACGTTTTTGTGTTACAGAAGGACTTTTGCCAGCCAGCCTACTGGAACTGATGATGTGGGAGAGAGGGAGAAAAAAAGGAGGAAAACAAGAGAGGCTGACAGACAGAAAAGATATCTTCAAAGCAGGACAATTAAATATAATTTTATATTTAAAATTACAGGCAGGTGGATAGGACACCCCAAAACTCAAATCACTTCTCTCAACACTTATCTCACCCATCCCTCTGGTATTTTTCCTGCCCACATTATTTCTCTTCATGCTTTTTTCCAGGGTTTTGGAGTGGGACTTTTTCACAATCAAGCAGCAGGACTCACATTTACTCTATTTAGTTTAAAAAGGCAGAGGATGGAAGAGGAACTGTGGGGGAGAAATCCCAAAGCTCTAGGCCCACTGAGTCCCCATCACATTAGAATGAGACAACTGTGGTAAAAGAGCATCCCAAAGAGTCAGAAAACACAACAATGTCAGACTTATAGGACCAATTACAAGTCTGTATTTAAAGCACTTCTGTCAATCACAAACTGGAAAGAGAAAAATTGAAAAATGCACTCATCAAAAAAATGGGCACATGTAAGGAAGGTACAATTTGCTCATGGATATTTCATGATCTAAGAAAAATGCCAAACTCATCAGATAAATTGTTTGCTGTGAATTATGCACTTGAGTCTAAATTGCTACTCTTTCAGGCAAATACAATGGAAACCTGTGACTCCTTGTCATCAGTTTTTTGTCTTCTGGAGCTGCATCACATTCACTCTTCTTGGCAAAAAGGGCTTTGTATGACAGTTATCAATGTAATAGTGACAAAAGGATTTTATTACCTTTTCCTTCTGTTTTTATATTGTCTTTCTCCATATTCATCTTAGAACTTTACCTTTCACATACAGACCCCGATTCAGCACAGGATTTCAACTTCCTTGTTTGTAGTTAAGCAAGGCTGAAGAAAGAACTGAAAATAACGGAAGAAAGAATGCATGGTGAAGGACATGTTTCTTTCCCCTGCTGAACTGACACATTGACATGGTTTTTAGCTGGTCTGAACTCTACATCCCAAAGGCAAGTATTCTTAGTTAATCTAAGCATAACCATAGTCTGACAGCCCCCGTTACTGCCGCCCTTTAAACTGCAGTAACTTATCAGTCCACTAGAGTGCAGTCCTTCCCCCTCGCATATAAATAAATGTGGCATAATGCATAAAGAAATTACTCAGAGGCCTCAAAGGAATATTGCAGGCAAGAAAAACAAAAGACTAAAGAAAATAACTTTATTGCTGGAAAGAAAATGTAGAGAAGCAGTAAGAAAAATTACATTAAATGCCCACGACACATTCACTCGGAAAACTTAGATCCAGAATTTGAGCCTTCTTCTCTGCTTGACCCATCCAGAAACAAATGGCTTACTGTTTTCAGTTTAACAAGTCTGGCTTCCTCTCCTGCCTGTTACATCTCCATAGACTCACACAAGACAGATTTTTTTTCCCTTTCCAGCTTACTCTATCATGGTGAATAATGAACTTTTATTTCATCACTATATCCTTACCAATCTCTTTCAGCATTTTTGAAAAGGGGTTATTTAAGTTGCAGAGTACTTAGAATAGTACTTGTATTTTTATTTTGTCCTGCTTTCACCCTTTGGCTTGAGATGGATGACTCAAACATAAACAAGTACCATAAAACAGATGATGGACTATAAATCTGCACATCTAGCTGTGATTAATAAAGATAAGTGTTTTAGCCAGTGAGTGTATGAGAGCTGTTGATGAAAAAGAAAGAAGAAAAAGAGATCCAAGAAACCACAGTGAAGAATAAATTCTGCTGACAAAAGTTGCAACATACATATGTAAATTTTAATTATCTGCATCAGATAAATGGCAGGTCAACAATAAAAAAATGCCATTTGTAATGGTGAAAAACAGGAGAATCTTTTCTTATCAGGTAGCAAAAAGTGTATCTGGCTGAAACAGAAGTACAGAAAGTTCGTGAAAGCAGAACTTTTTTGGACTGTTTCCCCAGATAAGTAGCTTACTTTTCCCAGCCCTCTGTCTCCTGACAGAGAGTAGGCTGAAGGAATAAGAGCACTTAAGGGGCAAGAGTGTCCTCATATAAATAAATTGACAGATGTAAGTCTCTGGATACATCAAGATGTAGCTAGGGTCATATTCTGCACATGGGATCTACTCAGGTTGTTACATCGCAAGTTGCATGGAGGACTACAGTTGATATACGGACCTTAAGCTCTGGTCATACAGCATAAGTTTGCAGCTGCTGGAGTCAATGGGAAAGTCCTCACTGGGTACAGTGAGGAAGAATCCGATGGAGAGACTGTCCTTTAGCTGGCTTCCCCTTCCTGAGCTCAGCACCGGCCCTGCAACATCTTGTTATCTCTGGTGTAAGGCTTCTGTAGTAGCTGGTTCTCTGACAAATATAAATATGGAGACTGAAAAACTTTCACTGAATCACTGTGTAATATCAGATTCAACAAATTCTGCTGCTGAGCTAGTGATCCGGTATAAAGGAACATTTCTTATCTAAGTTAAGAAGATTACTATTTTTAAAATCCCTGAAGTATATAATGTAATAAGCAAAGCAGCAAGCATGTAAGTTTATCTTTTTTTGAGAAATTTAGCTCAAGACAAAATTAAATGTCAGGGATCACCTCAAGTTTAAGAAAAAAAAAGATTAATTAGGGTGGTTTTTAAAGGTCCGAGAGGGGATTTAAATGAATGACCTTAACATGCCAGTGAAGAGAGTACTAGATTATTTCAATGATTATTGACACAAAGTGAAACAGTTCCTGCCTCTCACATGTCCTGTCATGTATTTCCATAAAGTGAAAAAGAGAAAGCTATCACTACCCCAGAGCACCAAAGTATTCCTTCAGAAAGTTACAAAATGACATTTTAGCGAAGCATGCAATGGTAACTTAAAGAAGCTACCATAAAACTAGATAATGTTTCAAATCCATTTATCAAAGTGGTTAAATTTCTTATTTCAAGGCAAGTGGCAGATAATAAATATAGATCAAAGTAAGCTAGTATATAAAAAGTACAAATTGAAAAACTGGTTCACAAAATAGCATCAAATATTTTACAACCTCTTCACAGCTCTTATTTATAAACTGGGCTTTGTTTTCTATGTTGAACTTCAACAGCTATCATGTCACATAGCTATAACCCTTTGGGAAATAACCCCCACAGATTAAAGATCTGTAGAGACTAGAGATGGTTCCCACCACAGTCCAGAAGTGAGGTGTGAATCCTTACAGGTGCTGAGGACATCTGAAATAAGATCCCAGCTTGGAAGCACAAACCAAAGCTTTTTTTAAGCAAATTCATGCTAGAAACCAGGCTCAAAAGCCTTCAGCCATTCTGCTGCTGAGCTCACATAGACCTCTCAGATTTATGTTTCTGAGGCACAAGAGAGAGCACTGCATCTTCCCATTAGGCAAATGGCTTTTCTGGGCCTCCAGGTCATGTGGCCAGGAAAAGCCACAGCTGTGGCTGCAGACTGTGACACTCTTCAGGGCAGTGTTACATACTACATTTGACATCACTCTGGCTCTTGGGACATGATAAACAGCGGTGTCTATAACCCTTTATACCCACCCTGCATGTTAACCCTTTGCAATCCACAAAAAGTGACAGTGACAATGCAAGGTCTTATTTTCATCTTCCCAAGCCAGTTTTAGCTAATCTGAAATATGGTTCCATCATGCACAAAAGTCCTTCTTTTGAACCTGACAACATATATGCTTTTTTTCTAGAGTATAAACCTGCCTTTTAACAAAATTTTGCCCATTATTGTGGACTTCATAATGTCTTTTGTCATTGATAGCTATTTGATCTCTTTCCATTCCTGCAGTCAGAATTAAAATGTTACCATGAAATAGTGGCAACTGTAGGAGGGGTGCTGCACCCCATAACAGCTTAAGGATGTTTGATTGCCAAATTTGCACACAGTGTATTTTATAAGCTAGCATTATTTGAATAGACTTTTTAAAATATCTGATGTCACTTTTTCACTTCGTTTTCCAGGTTAATTAACTCCTTGGTTATGTGCATATTACAGAGAAAATTTTGAATATTCTATCTATTCAAAAGCTTATGCCTGAAGTTTTGTTAATTTATAATGCATGGAGTGAAATCCTAGCATCTGATCTGGAAATAACAAATATTAAAACTGTATACAAAACTGCATGAAAATCCTATAGCTTGTCAGACCTAAAGGGCTTAATGCAAATGCATCATTTCTACAGATCCTGGCACTGCCTCCTGCACCTGAAAGGCTCAGTCAGGAAAATACATTTTAGACACAGTTTACATAGAAAATGGTAATAAAGCAAAGCCAGGCAACAGGAGAAAACAGGCATTTATTTACATGTGAAGTAAATGGAAATATGCTTACCAGAATACAAGGAGAAAAACAGGGAAAGAAATGAGAATACTTTGGGAGAACACAGTCCTTGTCCTAGCAACTCTTCATAAAGCCATGTTAATTTGTTTGTTGTCTCTGGCGCCTAGTTATTCAAGCTACTTTTTTTCCCTTTTTCTGTATTGATCCTGACCAAGAAACCACTGCATATTTAGGAGTCAGTGATCCACATGACAGCTAACCTGTATAAGCTCAAGCTTGTGCTGCGCTGTGCTTCAAGTCCAGCATGTCCCTAAGGCCTGTGTTGTGCTGCAGTGTCCTTGGCTGCAGGATAATCTCAGCCACATCATAGCAATAGAGGGGCCTGCAGGCAGATCCCACTTGGTACTGGTGCTGGCACCATCTGCCTGGCCTTGCCTTTATCTAAAAGTGCAGCTAGAATTTCTCATGAGAACACCCTGTCAGAACAGAGTTGTTTTCTTGTAAGGAAATTATATGTTAGCTTGAATGACAGAAAGGGAGAGCTTTCCTCTACAGGCAGGATTTGCTCTGCCTTGTGCAGTGCACTGTGGGAAAGTCTATCCAGGCTTCATCCAATGTTTTGTGAATACTGTGTGCCTTGCATCTGAAGGGATGTAAGGTTTACTCACTATCTATATTCTTCTTTCTATTCTGTCTTATTAAAGCAGTCCTCTTAATGAGCAGTTTGTTGTTACGCCTTTTGCACTGTGTTTCAGATAGGAGCCTGCACCATCCTTCTCTTCCCTCACTTTCCCACCCTGGTGCAGAACAGCTTCCAGCTAAACTCAGTCTAACATCATCTTATTTAAAAAGGTACTGAATCACTATGCCACTCCCCTGAAAGATCTCTAAGCATTTCTCCTAGTGATGGCGCATCCAAAAATAACAGTCCAACCTTGCACGAAGCTTGGGAGTATGAGCTAACCACTGTCTCCAAACACTCTGACAGGAAGGCAATACTGACTCTACCTATTTGAAGAAGGCAAAGGCAGGATACCAGAACAAGCCCTACCACCTGCATTCCACTACAGGTTCTGTGCTGACATCTGGAAATTAATTTTGTTTCCCTTAATTGGAATTGGTCTCTTAAGGACAGCAGTGGAAAATATATAACTCCAAAATAAAGTACCCTGCATCTTTTAGATACATAATGAATCACAGGCAGGGAATAAAATGTTTTATTTTAAATTCACTAGTAAAATAAGCAATAATTCCAAAACACCAGTGCAGATTAAATCCAATTCTAAAGATTCTTAGAAAGTGAATGTATAGTACTGTCATGGTTTAAGTCATAAACCAGCCATGCAGTTTGTTCACTCACTTCCCCCTTTTTCTTCCCTCTGCTCCTGGAGGGATGGGAAGGAGAA
>JANRGW010030220.1:0-99214 GCA_024733675.1 Psilopsiagon aymara
CCCCAGCATCCCTACAGGCCCCCTTCAGATACTGGAAGGCTGCTATGAGGTCTCCATGCAGCCTTCTCTTCTCCAGGTTGCACAGCCCCAACTTTCTCAGCCTATCTTCATGTGGGCCTATAAATGATATTCCTACATGCCACTGAAACACCCATCTCTGATGAAAACAAGGTTTTAAATTTCACCTTAGCATATTTATCTTTGCTAACAGAAAATACCTTTTGAGTCTGAGACATTCAAATTTTTAAGATACACGTTTGCTGTCAACTTCCAAAATTCTGTGAGTTAAATTTCTGCAAGTTTTCTCTCTGGAAAAGAACACATGCATATGAAAACTATTGACTCTCACCCTGAGTCAATGGCAGATTCAGTCTGACAGGCGAGCTGCGCTCCATCACTGGCATCTGGTGCGCTTGTTCGCCTCCCTTCAAGATGCTTGTCTCTGGGTGTCCTGTGAACACTTTATTTCCACTGCCAATAAAAAAAAGCCACATTGTACAAATAAAGCCAGGAAAAAAATCCACCTAGTATATAATGTCAAAATAAGCCTTTTGAATATCAGTCTATTTTTTGCAAAAAATTTTTGTTGCAATGACAAACCTTAAGAACAGATGTGATGAATTAACAAGTTTGTCTCCATATATGCCAAGTCTTCCTTCTTACCTTACACACTGCCACTGAGACGTACTAAAGATCATTCTGGATTTGTGGAAAACAGTTTCTTTGCCAGAGAAACAGCTTTTCTCAGTGTTCTTTATGCAGTGTTCATCATCATCAGATGCTTCTCTGACTCTATGATTCTCGTCTTTCCGAAAGTTGCTATTAGCAGTTGGGCAAAGACCAGGACTTTGAACACTGTCTGGCAAGTTTGGGTACAGCACTTCTGAGACAGCCAGGCAATCTCCTATAAATTCTCAATGAAAGCACCTACTGCTCCTTTATTCCTCCAAATTGCTTGCAAACCTTATACACAAGACACTGCACAGTGACATACGACATACATACACGTCTGTGCTATCTAAGCTCGGATCTGGTTGATATGACAGCCTCTTAGCAAAGCCATATACTCAAAAGACAAGCCTTCTGATGTGCACAACTAGCTCTGCACATTGCGAATTTGCATAAGCCTGCAGCAAGTCAATATTGATTGGGGCATATTACATCTATCACCAGGCCACCAGATGCTGATACTCCAGCATCAATCATAGGCAGATGTGACATCCCAGAAGTCTATACATGAACACAAAGCTTCACAGGCTAAGAAATGCTTAGGCTTGATCCATACCTCCTCTTTTCTTGCCAGTGTTCATTTTCCTTGCTTTTCAGAGATGGCATACTGTCCTGTTCCCAGAGCAGTTTTTTCTGTCTTGTAGCTTCTTTTTGTCTGCCTTCCTCTGGAGAGTTGTTTGAATCATCTGAGTTCTAGAAGACAGTAGGGGAGGGAACAAGGAGCTTCCCTTAAATTTGGCATCAGTACCCACATGGGAAAACTATGGGCTGTCCTCACATATGTTGTGTTGACACACCTTATTATCATAAAGAACACCACACATTATACAGCAGAAACATCTGACGGTGGTAAGGCTAACTTAGGCTTTAACAAAGACTTAACAGAAACAATCAGCTAATGGGACTAAACTAAGTATTAAGGAAAAAAGTTAGGGACAGACCAATTATGAATGGTGTTCATGATGACAAAATGAGATTCCCCTACATAGTTCTGGCAGAAATCCTTGAATAACTTTGAGAGTCTTGACAGTCTTCCACTGGACTTGGGAGGACTTTGTGAGGGATCTCAGCTTGTAGCCTTTGCCTGGGGGCAAAGTATTACATGCATTGGGCATCCTCAAATGACAATGCCAGTACTGCTTCCATAATGGTAGTGCAGTGTGTCATACCTGACTGGTGGATATTAAGAAAGGCATAACATGAGATACTTCACTTTTGGGTACAGGCACTGCCCTGAACATGACATAATCATCTCCACTCAGGAAGCTACTGCCACACAGCCATGTGGAAAATGGGCCATGGCTGATGCCCCTGCACAGGAATGAGTGATGAGAGAGGGCAGGAAGGGTGAGAGGATAACCAGATGGTACAGTACTCCTAATCCTGAAGTGGAACGGAGAAAGGCAGATGACTTCTTGGGTGTGGGTGCCTTAGGCAGGAGAAAATGATGTCTGGGAACCCCACATTTACTCTACTGACCTCACCTGGGGTGTCGTTCTCTGATCTCTGTTGAACACTTCTGTAATTAGATGCTAGATTCATTGAGTCAAATATTTTGTGCTGCATAAGTAAATAAAATAATCAGAGCATGAACATCCCTCTGTTTTCCTGCTTTCTAGGAGGGATGGTGAGAGAGAGGAGGAAAAGAGGGGACGCAGGATTCAGTCTCATCTCTTACACCCAAGATTTTGGATGTAGGGAGCTCCCTTCAGATTTTATTGGCTTTGAGGAGGTACTTTCAAACAAACAGAAACAGGTGACCTTTTTTCACAGCACCAGTTAAAGAACAGAAGCAACTGCAAAGAGAGAAAGTATCACCCTCTGCTCTAGTCCAGAATAAGATGGCTGCAGTTTGCTTGGTAGTATGGCTCTTTGGTTGTGAAAACATACAAGCTATAGCATTCTGAGGTACCATTACTTATGGAAGAGATACAGGGAATATTCTTGCTGTTCACAGACTTTGTTAGCCTTTAGTGAAGAATAAAAATTTGCACTGAAGATGGCTTATTCTTTATTGTCTTACTACTCCATGAGAAACTCACCAGTGTCTTGCTTCCTTCAGTAGTTGAGGAAGAAGAGGAGAGGAGATCAGCAGAGTTTGAAGAAACAATGAATGGAACTACAGTGTCCTCAATTATCTTCCGTTCCTAAAAAAAGAGCATCAGGAGAGAATGGGGTTAAAAATACAGAATGTCAACTATGAGCCTGAGAAGTAGAAGCATACAGTTTGGTATGTGCAATATTTAGATGGCTAGGTAAGGACCTGTGGTGCCAAGAATACATGTCAATTTTCAATTTGCTTCAAGGTTTTGCCCTCCTTTTCCTTTCACCATTACCAACATTGATATGGGATGCCCCAAACCAGAAAGAATGTTCCACTTGGGATGGTACCACAGTTTCTCATAACAGCAGCCTACTAGATTTCATACAAAAGTATGAAATTACACTTGGCACATGAGAAACTTATTCTGAAAGTTGAAGAAATTTTCTTGTTCAGATCACAATATAGCCCGCAAACACAGATAAGACATCAATTTGCATAATGCACAACTGGTCAGACTGAAAACATTAATATTGTCCAGTTTTCTGCAATAATGACCCAAATACAACAGAAGAATCCCACTATCTTCTATATTGTTAATATTCTAGGACTGCAAGCTTTGAATAGTCCATGTGGATTTTTTTTTCTTTTAAATACCAAGTTCAGTTTACAAAACATCTGTATGATCAAGCCCAAGGCAGACAACAATTTCGTCTGGAGTTCCACCAAGTCCAGGCTATGCCAGAATGCACACAGCTCTACCTCTGGAGGGAAGTCTGAGCATGCCTAGACACAACCATACTGACTCACATAGACTTGCATAGCAATTACACACCTCCACCTATGCAGAGGTTCTGAGAATACCTGTCTAAATATTTAAGTATTTTCCCTCAACTCCTATGGTAGTGTTTAAGAGAAACAATCCTGAGAATTCAGCCTTGAGAAGGCTTTTCATTAATTAATCTAGCTATGGGATTCTTTTAGTTATGTAAGTGGGTGCATTTAAGTACAAAATAAGTCTATAAACAACCTCCTCCTTTGAGCCTTATACCTCCTCATAGTATCTACGCTCCTCCTCTTCCACTTCTCTCTGGGCCTTTTCCCATTCCTCTTTCAGCTTGTCCTGTTCCTTCTGATACTTCTCCTGTAAGAGGATACAAATACAGGTAAATTCATATCATTCTGTATTAGGAGTAAATTCTGTAGTACTCCACAGTGAAAATGAAACTGCTAAGAGTAGTTCAATCAGAAATAGAAGGAAATAGGAAGATAAAAATTTGATACATTCATGGATGTCAAAAAACTTCTTTTCCTCCTTTCCCCACTTGTTTCTAGCTTTGAGCCACAAGGAGCTTTTAGCATATCTGAAGAAGTTTAATTTGTTAGAAGTTTTAAAATCTTTGGTCAGATATGAAATTTATGCTCAACAATTTCAATAATTCCTTATTATGCAGTACTAAGAGTTCCAAAAAGCCATCACACTCCCCAAAACATGTAGCCATGGATTTTACACTAAAATTTTCAGCAAAGTAGCATATAAACAAGCAGATTTTGAAGATACTGGTACTAAGTTAAGAGAGATACCAGTACAATTTCATGAATGATGAACACCTGTGCAGTTTGAAAGATAAATGAATAGTGTGTACAGGTTTGAAGAAGGTAAGCTTATAATTACCCAAGTAGCTTATTTGTCTCCTTGATGGAATTATTTCTTGAGAATTTGTTTCACACAGTTCTCTAGGAAAAAATGATGTCAAAGACATCTTTAAAATTGTTTCACAGAACTGGTTTGAATATGGGGAAGAATGGTGACTTCCATATCACTTTTACACCAGTTCCAACTTCTGCTCAAATTAGAAACTTCTGCCTAATCCAGAGGAGATGAATTTACTATTGAGAGAACACTCACATATACCAGAAAAATCATGACGCGAATTTTACACCATTTTAAGAGAAAACATCCATATTAGCTAAAACCAAATAATCTCAGGAAAGCAGTAGAGACACACACAGCAATTCTTGAAAGATAAAAGCCTCCGTGTTATATTCTCCATCATTTGACAGTTGTTTGCTCTTCTGTTACATAGAAGAAAGATATGATTTCTTTGGGACCAAACCTAATCACAGTTTCAAAAGACACTACTGACCAACAGAGAAATTTAAGTTCTCGGGGCCACTGCATTTCTTCCAACTAGGACACAAAGCCAGAGTTCTTACAGCTTACTCTACCAATAGGCAAAAACAGTGGTTTTGAGGAGGCTTCCCCCCCTCACAAAACTAACCCAAACCTTCATATCTGAATTTAGCTTGATGCTTTCCAAGAAGAACCTGTGAACAAAACAGAACTACAAAAATCTATGAAGACCATCATTTTAAAAATGAGTTCCATAGACATCCGGGTCAGAAAATTGTCAGTCTTGAGAAAGAGGCTCCAAATTTATGAAAAGTCTTGCAGTTTATGCTCAATATACTTCAAATACAGTTGAGAATCAAAATTTGATGTAACTCCGTGCTGAAATGCAGAACTAAAGTCCTTTTGGTGTTTCCATGGAGTGGGAAAGGGAGACCTAAGAGTGTCCAAACCACAGACAAACATGCATGTATGCTCATTTTATCACTCATCTGCCACAAAATTTGTTCAATTTCCACAGAGGATGTGGAAAACACGACATGAATTTCCCAACTTTTGTCAAAAAGTACAATTCAACAACTGAACCACACGGTGGAATACATGGAGTTTCTTTCCTACCTGAAGCAAACGTTCTTGCTCATGCTGCCACCTTTCCTGGCGCTTTCGCTCTTCTTCTGGATCCCAGGACCAAAAATTTAAACGCTTGCATGAAGAAAACACAAGCTATTAGACTTTGACACTGCATTTCACAAGGCTACCAGAGAAAGCCACACTTCCCCTGCCTACCCCTGACAATGATGTTAGAATGGGAAACTGAGAATTACATAATGGTTCTCTCAGTAGAAAATATTCTTAGTGTCACTGACACTTGGGATTGCCCACAGGTATCCAAATGATAAAATAATAACTTGGCTTGCAAAGAAAGGCTTGAGAAATTTCAACTGGAGGGGAAAAAAGGAAAAAAGATCTGAAAGAAAGCTCTAAGCAGCTCTTAACAGAGATTCCTGCAGGTACTCAAATTTAAAGAAAATACCTATTTTGCTTCTATCTGATCTTCTGCACAACACGCAAAACAATGTGTGATTATAAAAATTATCCTCTCATTTCATATGGCTGCCAGCACAAGTCTATAGCCTTGTTTTAAATTTTTATCTATAATGAAATAAAATCTCAGGCTTCACTAAGGGTCCCATTACATGCTGCATGTTTAAATTCCTTATAATCAAGTGTAATTTTAGACACTTGCTGCCATATCCCTTTCCACTAAGGAGCTATATTTAAATCTAATAGGAAGAGATGATGTCTATTTTTATGTGACAAACAGAATATGAAATACTGTGTACTTCAGAGTAGCATTTGCGGTGAGGATTTTTTTCACTGAGGCAACAGTGGAATTGTGGTCTCCTCTAATTCCTATGCATTTAAAACAGAACAGATAATTTAGTGTTACATATTATTTTGAGATTGTGAAACTTTAGTGGCTCCAGCAACCAGACACTGTACAGCTACCAGTCTCTGCAGATAAGAGGAGAATGCACAAATTCCAGATTCAGATCATGTCTTGATTTGAGTTGTATTTTTATCCTCTCATTTCCACGAAAAGAAAAATAAAAATTATCATTCTGATTTAGGGATATCACGAGACATTTTGAATAAAAAATTTACTTTTGCTAAACACATATCTCTAAACTAAACAACGATGCAAAAAAAGTACTCACATTTGATTTGTCACCACTATCAGAATCAGCTATTAAAACAAAACAAAATAAAGAAAGATTAAATTTAACATAACAAAATATGCTTAGCCTGAATTTAAAGCTACATTGCATCTGTATAAAAAAGCTTCATGTTAGTTTCCTATTTACTCTCACAACAAAATGCAAGGGTGAATCACAAGCAAATCAACTAGAAAAAGAGATTACACCCATCACCCACAAAACTACTTTTTATCTGGGTTTAGAGGAGCACAATACAAACTAACATCAGGTTCTACTCTAAATCTACTTCTACTCTTACTACCTACCTTGATCTACTTTTCCCTTCATGATTCAGTGCAAGGAAGGAAAAAGCATTGCAAAGCTAGAAGGGTGGAACTACGCTATTCAAGAGCCACAGTTACAAAAAGAACCATTGATGGTTTTATCCAAGCATCTGAAAATTAGGCTGATTTCAAGAAATTAAGGAAAAGTTATTTATAACAAATGATTTCATTTGGGTGCCTGAAACCAGAGCATCACAACAGTGTGCAACCCAACAGCTCTTTGTCAACTGTGCAGCAGGAATAGATACTTTCTACAAAAGCGAGAGGTAGAAGTCCCCGTGATCATCAGCTTTCACCCCAGCCCCACGTCCAAAGACACCTATGGCTGGAGGCAGCAGAAGGGCTCAAGCTGGTCTTAGCGCCACATTTACCTGACTGTGAGAAAAACTGTGAGCGCCGCCAGTTGTTGCGAACCCTAAGTGGAACCACGGCCCCGCAGGGCGGCTCTGCAGGCAATGGCACCAGGACAAAACACAAAACACAGTGTGGTCAAAAGGCGATGACAGACTCTGAGACCCACCTCAGCCACAAGAAGCTGAGGAAACTGGGGCTGTTGAGCCTGAAGAAGAGAAGCTGCGTGGAGACCTCATAGCAGCCTCCCAGCATCTGAAGGGGGCCTACAAGGATGCTGGAGAGGGATTCCAGTGTTTAAGGCCAGGTTGGATGGGGCCTTCAGCAACCTGGTCTAGTGGAAGATGTCCCTGCCCATGGCAGAGGGGTTGGAACTGGATGATCGTAAGGTTCTTTCCAACCCAAACTGTTCTATTGATTCTATGATTTTGACTACAATCACTTCACCCCATCATAGCTGGTTTACAGTGGAGCTGCAGATCACACAGATTGCCTGCATTTAAGTGCCACTTCTGTAACATGGCACCTAACCTTACACAAGAGCTCTAGCACGCTAATGCTAGTCAAGGGCAGCCACCCCTTCAAGTCTTTGCACGGTTCTCACATTCATTCCTACTCGCAGATGCAAGTTTTAAAGGGGTTTGTGATATTTTCAGCGCTGTATGTGCTGTGAACACTAGAGAGCAGCCAAGGGCTTCAGCATCACTGAAAATCAGGCAAGAGGCGTTTGGACTGATTAGTGCCTAAGATGATGTTGTTCTTCAAGCCTGTCTGGGAAGCACCTCCCTACTTAAAACAAGTGAGATTTTTGTTTCTTTTCAGACAATTCTTTTTTCCACAGTGGACCACCTTCAGCAGTTTCAATCTGGAAAACACCAGGATAATCAGTATATAACCTGCACATAAACTATCAACCTAAAAAAATTCTGTGGGGAAGAAAACTTCAGATGATTTTTCTCTCTCTTTCTTTCATGATACCTACATATATTCATCTCTAAAATAAATATAAAATCAAATTATTAAACATTATCAGTCTCAAGCAAAAGTTTGTCATGAAGGCAAAAAAGAAGTTCAACTTTACAGAACTCATGATGGGCACAGGCCAGATTCAGGGATGTGGCCGGATATGTGTATTGTTTATCTATGGAAAGGAGCTCCACATAAGCAGCTGAGTGCAGAATTTATCTCCATAAAATCTTATTGTGAGATAAACCAGACACTAAGCCTGTGATACTAAGATACTAAGCTCACAGATACTGTGAGCAGCAGTACTAATAAAATGTAATACTCATTGACATAACAGCTTTTACTGTTAGGCCAGGTAAATACAAAATAGGGCTCCCCCTCCTCCCCTCTGCTGTGTCACTATTCTGCTGCTGTGTTTAAGGGGAACAACCAGAAGAGTCTTTTCAATTGCAGAGCCCATACTATCAATATCAGTCAGATGCAACTAGAAAATACCATTTTAGCTCCAAAACCCTCTAGGTCATTGATTAGGCACTTCTTCCTGAACACCACAGGCACATATTCAGTTACTATCCAGCTGAGTTCTCCAAATGCCTTTTGCTCACCTTGTAGACCAGAATTCTGCAGAGTCACCTGGCTGGTCTCAGGTAGTTTCTTTAAAAATGGCAGTACTACACTCCCTTCTTGTTCCAGCGCTTTTGGTTTCATCACCTGTTCAGATATTTGGGAGCAGAAAACAGCATTAAACATCAGCAGGTTCAATCAAAGGTTAATTTAATCCCTTTCTTCTTATTTTCTGAATCAACATTATCAAAAGACAAAGCTTATTTCCCAAGAATTACAACATGGAGTTGCAGTACAGAAGTCCCAGAAACAATCGATAGCTGCTTGTTGTTGACATTCACTCTGCCCTGCACACCAAAGTAAATTCTAAACCAGGACCAACATCTAATTCACCCGACAGAGGAGCATGGCTGTGGCCATTTGCTACCTCTGCCATAGCCTGCAACTCTTTAGCACCTCAAAAGCACTAAGAGGGAAAGCTCCACTATCTATACCTTCTGGATACTCTGCCCTCTCTGACACGTGGTGGGACTGGGGTTTGCAGGTCAGACTCTAGTTTCTTCTCCTGTCAGTCTACAGATTCAAATGCTACAAGCAGACACTGGGGAGTTCCTTTGGAGGGGGAACTTTCTGATGACGACAGAATTTGGCACAGAAACTATCCTCCAGGATCATACCTTGGCAGATTGTTTTGAATGAACTCCTGAAGTGACAGTATATACAGAAAAATACCAACCTTCACAATAAATATTTCTGTGTGAGAACGTCCTTCTTTTTGTTTTTTCTTTTTTTGTTTTGTTTTTCACTGCCTTTCTTGATCACACGTACCTCTGGTGTAGCAGGGAGCTCTGCTTCCTTCTGCTGCTCCATTTCAGCTTTCCTCACATTTTCCTCACTTGAAGCAGCTCCCTCTGAAGGGACAGGACTGGGAAGAAATTCTAACCTCTTCACAACAGGGCTGGCACAAGCTGCAGTTGACTTGAATTGTTTTTGATCTGAGACTAATGCACATATTCAAGAGATAATATTGTGAGGCTAAGATATTTCTTCAAATAAAATGTAGACCTATTTCTTACAATCCGATTTCTCACTGGATATACTGTGAGACCATTTACTGAACGCTTTGAAAAAATAATCTTCTTTCTTCAACACAAGCAAAATTAATCTCTCAGAGCAGACGAGACTGTAAAAGTGAAATTCACCTGACAAAATATAGGTGCTTACACTTGACTAGGGCATTATGGGACACCCTTCATAGTCAACAGAGAGGCATATCTTGGGGAAGAGTCATGCAAACTATTTCAGACAGTCCTCTTTGGCTGAGATGAGCTGTAACCTAAAACGTGCCTACCAAAGTAGAGATCTCTTTACTCAAGTTATGTGATGAATACATAAGATGCTACCCAGACAAGTAGCTATACCACAGCTAGCAGGGTTTCACTTATGAGCACTGGAGGATATTTCAGTTTGCATATTTCCACTAAACCACATCAGTCAAGCATCAGACAACAAACTCTGCTAACAGGAAGCCTTGGACTGGAATAATCTAGTTGTCTTTCAGTTCTTAAAGAACCCCAACAAGTTGATGCTGGTTTACAGAAGGGACCAGGAGCACACTGGCCTACAGCTGAAGACTGCGACAGCTAAACTACCGCCAGCTGGTACCATGACTGGAAGCAGAGCAGCTGCCAGCTTCCCAGGCAGTGCGCAAGAACCCAGGCATCTCTCTAACCTCCTATAGCAGAATCTCAGCTTCAGCTCCTGCCTCCTCCCTAACCATGGCAGCAGTGGCAGCTTCTGAATGTACCTCTTTGACAAGCTGGGAGAGTTAGCTAAGAAAGAGATGCACCCCAAGATGCCACTAAGAACCTGCACACAAGCAGAGACAAGAGCTGCTCCTGCTGCTGGGCAGATGCACACTGCTTTGGAGCAGTTCCCACACCATTAAGTGGCATAGGGGTCACAGCATGGAAGCATCTGAACAACAGAAGAGGATGCTCATTCTACAAGAAGGTGGCAGTTTGGACCTTATCTATCTCTCCAAAGCAGACATAATGAAAACCCATGTTCCTTTACCATTTCAATTTTTGCAATTCTATCTCAGTTTTCACTGCCAGCCAGTATTTAACTTTACTACCAGTACTCAGTATTTAGCATTTCTCACAGGTGTGGAGCCTGACACAAGGCAGCTTTGTGATCTGTAGACACATCACCAGCTCATCACTGCTGACTCCTGAGAGGAGAATTTGGTTGGTTCACCACAAGATTGCAGCTTCTACATTACCTGCCAGGTGCAATTCAAGATTGTTAACCTCTGTGTTTTGTCATCTAGGAGCCAAAGTAATTAAGTCAGCTAACGAGCCCTTGCTAAGAGCCCTTCAGCGTTTACAGCGCATCAAGAGAAGGCTGGATATCCTTCTAATTTTGGGGGAATGGTACCCCATTGATGTTTGATGGCAAAGCTCAATTGTTTAAGTCACATCTATTCTGAACAAATAGGAGCACTATGCTTACGTATCAGTTACAGCCAGAGTTCTCATTTAAATGTCTACTTCAAATAGTACTTCTTACTTACCCATACGAAGCTGAACTTTGATAGACTTTTTAAAAAATGAAAACCAAAAAAGACCATGAACTTAGTATGATAGCAGGAGGTAGATAAATGCCTACTCAAGGGTAACGTTTCAGACAAACTCTTTTGAGGAAAACAGCTTCAAATTTTATCAGCAAATACCTTTCACCAGATTAGGAATCATGCATAAAGGCTTTAAAGCAGAAAATCAGGAGTGTGCTCAATACAGCCCATTTAAAGCCACTTTGAGGATTGAAATGCCTCTTCTTATTCTCCTTCTACGTTTCTTAATGGCTTGGGGGAAGATGGGGGAAGTGTTAAATGGAAGCTATTACTGACTGATAGTTTCTGCCATGATTGCTTTCTGGTTACAGCATGCTGTGGCACCAGCTTTCCACTCACACAAACAGCAAAGCAGACAACTCGCATCCCAAACAATGTGCAACGAGGTGTATTATTTCAGCCCTGGAATGACAGAGCAGCCCAGGCTGGAAGGAACTTTGAAAGGTCACCCAGTCCCAACTTTCACAGGAAAGGGAGCCTAGATGAGACTGCTTAGCACCCTATTCAGTTGCACCTTCAAAATCTCCATCCACGGGGATTCTACCAGGTCCCTCGGGAGGTTGTTGCACTGAACAATTGTTCACAACAAAAAAATAATTTCTTATGTTGAGGTTTCTGACAACTTCTGCATTTTCTAGTAAACACTCTTGGTGCTGCTGCAGGTGCACTTATTGGACTGTGCCAAGGGGTGGGCCAGCCCCATTAGTGGGCAAGGGCAGGGGCAAGGGCAGGAGCTATCACATACCTGGGGATAGGCACGCCAGGCTCCCTGCTCCAGCACTTCCAGGGCTGGCCTCAACCTGCTGGCTGGCGGCTGGGGCTGCTTCCACTGGGGAGGGCTGCGGAGAACAGTACAGTAGAAACGTAGTGAGTATACTGGAAATAAAAGTAAGTGTTAATTCCTCAAGGCAGTACTTGCTGCTTCTTTGTGATGTGTTTGAGCCAGACTGGTTTAGAGCTCAGCAGGGAGCCAAGGAGTATGTTTCAGAGCAGTATGTGCCACTCGGGTGGCGAATCACTGGGCTTTAATCTCCTTTTCAAACTGTTCATCAGCAGCCATTAATGTGGCTGGTTTGGAATAGCTCCTACAGGCTTTTAAAATTGTAGGATATCTTGGATTGTGTTAGCTGGAGATAAGCATACATTTCACCCCTAATTTCCTCTTCCAGAATGAGACAAAAATGTATGCATTAGTGAATACATAGCACATACTAGGGTTTGAAAAGTGGCAAAGTAATTAAATATTTCCTTTATTTCACGGTTGTCTAAACAATCTGTTATCTGAAGGGAAAAGCCAGAGTCAGTATTAAAGGTAATGAGATACTTGAAATACTATTAAGAGAGGACTGAAAAAATATGGTGAGAACCTATCGAGCCAATAATCCAAATGCCTTTGAAAAGTCAGCTTCCTGACCCAGGACAAGGCTGTTGCAGAGCTAAAACCAAACTGTCAAAACAAGGGTAGCACTTCAGCTGATCTATTTAGCAGCTTCCACCATACATCCGTTTTCCCAGCAGGCAAATCAAGGAAAATCTGCAGCAAACCCATCAGTCACAGCACAGTGCTGCTAATGCATGAGAGATCTAGAAAACAGTATAGACAAGAGGAAAATAAAAATCCCCCAACAAACTACTTTTAGAAATCAAAAGTAACCTATTTCAGAAGCAGCCTATTGTAGACTCTCTTTCCTGTCCTCCTCCCACCTTTCCATCTTATTAAGAGCTGCAAAGGAGGAAACCTGATGAAATTTCCTCTTTTCTGGGGGCCAGATTCAGGCCTCCACCTTCTGCATGGATACTATTTCCCATCCGTGCAGACCCATGTGAACCTACAGCCCCTCATCTGCTCGTGCCCCAGGAGAAGCAGACCTGGGCTCTCATGGCTCAGTCAATGTGGAAGTCTGCTGGCAGTAACAACAGCACAACAATGCCTGTGGACACACTTTGGTTCCAGAAAGCTTTTCTCTTGGCAGAGCTGAGGAATCTCTGTCTCTCCTCTCAGAAGGGAGGCATGCTCTGGAGGGGGTCAGAGGACATGTCTGGAAAGATGCACTGTGAGGAAATGGTGTGGACTAATGTGGGGCTGTGGCCAGGGGCTGTGACCCGGGCGAGCCCAGCTGGCAGTGAGCAGTGCTGGGAACAGAAGAAGCCCTGCCAAGGTCTGCGCCGCCACCTCGCAGCAGGACAGGCGCCAGATCATAGCCATGAGGCTGTACAGGTGGCAGCGTGTCTCCTCCACTGCTGGGGCTGGCTGCCCGCCATCCTCCCTACTGCCTGGCTCTTCCCACTGCACCCTCACCTGTGCCCATCCTCACCTCTGTCCCACGAAAGGCACAGGGACACCCCCCCCCCACTTGCCTAAAAGTGTATCTCAAGCTGGACAGGGCATACAGTGAAATATGTGCTCCAGAAAGGCAGCATGGAAAGTCTGAGGACTTCCTCTCCATCACATCCACCTCTAAGCATGGCTGTACCAAGAGCAAACAAGGCATGAAGCATCCCTGCCATGTGTCACATGCTCCAAAAAGGAATGATAACTGGAGATGAGACACAGGCTAAAGAATAGGCCCCAGAGAAATGTTCCAGATGCTGCGAGCCCTGTGCCCCAGAGATTTGCCTCTTGCCAGTCTGTGGCTCTTTTCTTCTGTGTAACTCACCTTACCCTTCCCAGCCCATCTTGATACCAGCCTGTTTCAGTGACAGCTTTTTCACTGAAAGCCCCAGCAGAAGAATGCTGCAACTAAAGAAAATTCCTCCTTCAGCTTCAGCTCTGGCTCCAACACAGCAGCAGCCAGGGGAAAAGCTACTGGAAACCCTTCCTAACCTTGCTCAGTGAAGAAATAAGTATTTCTGTTCTCCATGAGGCCAGTGAGAGCACCATAACAGGCTGCCCAGGTAAGTTGTAGCATCTCCGCCTTTAGAGGTTTTCAAGACTTGAATGATCAAACCTGTAACAGGCCAGTCTGACCTCATGCCTGATCCTGTTTGAGAAGACTCAGCTGGAGACCTATAACCTGAATTATTCTGTCACTCCACAACCTACAAATCTCTGTTAAACCTAAACAAAAGGCTACTATTGAGAGCTCAGAGTTTGCCCTAAGCAAGATAGATTTTAACTGGAAAAGCAAGAGACACCTACACAACAACTCTACCCACTGCTCCAAAGAACAACCCCTTCCAATATCTATTATACAAGTTCATATTGCTATTATTTTTGGCAAAGCAATGGAATCCAGCCTCCACTCTCAAAAACCAACTTTTCAAACAGATTTTTTTTTATAGAAAAAAAAAGGGGTTAAAAAGAGAGGAAAAATTGAGCTTTAATTTCAATTTCAGAGTCTTTAAAGCTATAAACAGAAATAAACTGGGTACGATACAAAAAGTGTTTAACAGCGTTACCTACACCCAGGAAGTCAGATGCCAGTAGCAGCTGGAGCTGGGGAAAGAGCACAGCCACACTTGGCCCCTCAGAGGGTTTAAGAGTCTCAGTGAATCCACAAACATGATGCACTTTTATCACCTCTAGGTCTAGAGTTACCTCAGGAACCTACACATGGTGCTGTGTCACACTGCTACCCTGCACAAGCGCAATAACCAAAATCTACCCATAACCTATATCCAGGAAGTTGAACCAGAAGCAGATGTTATTTATAGAAATTATTTCAAAAAGGAGTGAAAAAAAAGAGCAAGTTATTGCTTGCTGCAGGAAAATGGAATTTTGCAATAGCATGCTGCAGAAGTTCTGTTCCTGCTCAAGAGACTTGGCTCTTCCTCCTCCCTTTGCTGAGCAATTAAATGCTAGTGACACACAGCTAAAAATATAAAACTGATTAGTAAGTAATTTATAAGGAAATTAAGCCTACTTCACTGGGGAACTCTCTCATTCCCACTATATCTATTTATAACACTAAGAAATGAATTATTATCTAGTGCTTTATCCAGAGGTATAGGATACACTTCAGAAAATTCTCGTACTGTTACAGCTGATAAAATGTCTTTCAACAACAGACTATGATCATTCACATTTCATAAATATTTTGTCATCAAACGATGATGTTATCACTGAACACGAAAAAGGCATGCAAACAATTCATTGTACCTAAAAGGATCATATTTTGACATGATCAATCAAAACGCAAACAACTTGGTGAGTGCCATTCCTGAGGTGTTTCAGAGAAGCTCTCTATTTTGGGATGAAGGACCCATGCATACTCTTGGCAGCACCCTGCTGCAGTCGCATGTGTTTGTGTGAGCAGAGTCATCATTCTGCAGGACCACAAAGCCACCCCACATGCTGGCTCTGCTGTAGGTGCCTACAAGGGAAGGTCACACAACACCTGCTCACCCACAAGCAATGAAGCCATCAAGGGACATAGGAAAAACCTTGCTGCATAGGGGCTGGGTTTTTCTCAGTCCCCAGATCCAGGCTGGTGTGAAGACTCTGTCCCATTAACTCCTCAAAGCTGAAGAATGCTGTCTACTTAGATTGGTTTTTTTATCACCCCATGCATCTAGCCAACCATCAGTTAAAGTGAGCTTCTCCACTTAGGATTTAGAAGCCTTAGTTCATGATGGAAAATTAAATATTGCGACTGCAGTTGCATTTATGAGCACATTAGTACCAGAGGTGCCCTGGGTTTGGCGCTTATACCACAAAAAGAGGTCAGAGCAACACCTCTGTTGTGATAACAAAGGTATCCATTTAACATACACAAGCATGGCTCACTGCTGTATAGTGTTAGTTTGGTTTGTAGTAGACAGGATTTTTATCTGATACACTGGGATATCAGCCTAACGATTTTCTTTAAGACCATACAGGCCAGAAATAGCCACACTGCCTATTGCTGTGGCAGAACTTCACACCCTTATAAATACCTACAACTACAGTAACTAAGAACTCTTAAACACCAAACATCACTACTACTACAAGAATTCAAACTCCAAAAGAAGTAACAGTACAACTTTATTAACCCTTATTGTAAATTAAATCAAAATGTAGGTCAGTTAACACTACTTGTACACAAAATCACGTAAAATATCATTACTGCATTTTCTAAGAAAACATGACAAAACAAGCTGTCTGGAACCAGTGAGAATGCAGAGATATTAGGAAGATTCAGGTTACAACTACAGTTTGAATTCTGTGAAATTACTCAGGAATGAAATTGGTTACAGTATCAACAGCTGCATGTAGAAACTGCCTGACACATCTTTCAAACTTCTGTGATTGAAATTCTGCATGTATCATTGACTTGAAAATTTTCCTATGACGATTTCCCCATCAAAGGTAGCATTTTCTGTTGCTGTAATTGCTAATGGTGTCATGCCTTTGGGCTGCTACAGCTAAGTGCCTAGCATGCTATGCCAGCATAGTACTACAGCCAGAATGCTGCTCTGACACATTAAGTGATCTGCCTCATCTGGCAGCTGTATAATGGTATACTTGGGCCAGCTATTACATCCAAAGATCAGGGTGGATCCGTAATTGAGAGAGAAGCCTTGAAAGTGCTGCAAGGAAGAGTTAAGTATTCCTGTTAGTAATTTTTTTAGAGTTATTACCACTCATTTGGGATGTAAAATAAGATCCTGTCACTCATAGCCACTGAAAAGTGCATGTGCGTCTGGAGGATGGGAGACACGGATGCCAGATTCATAACCAAATCCTCAGCAGGGCTCCCCTCTAGATGGCTTGAAGTTTTGCTGATCTCATTTCTTATCCTAAACCTTTTTCCCTTATGGAAGTCCAGCCCTCCACACATTTTCCCATGTGTGGTTCAAGGCAAAGCTGTCAATCTGGAACAGACATACACACTCTACAAGTGTTTCTTGTAATGAATCAAAGAACAAAGACTTGTCCTACCAGATATGTACAAATCAGGATTTCAGCTCTGCTCTCCTGTAGCTTGGCCAACAATCCTCAACCACAAGAAAGCTTACACTTTAATCTCAGTTCAATCAGTGTATTTTTGAAGATGAATGAGTGTTACTTGGATATAGAAAACAGGTTTATTTTGTGCCAAGCAGGCAGCAAGTAGAAATGGACAAGTTTAAGCTAGCTAGTGAAAAAAGAAAGCCTAAATCTCTGCCCACTATCACCACCTTACCCTCATCTTTTTTAAGTTGCTGTATTTTATTTTTTTTGATCAGAGCAAAGCTGTAATTAGAGCTATAGCAAGCCCACAATAACAAGCCAGGGTTTAGACTGGATATTAGGAAAAAAATTCTTCACAGAGAAGGGAATCATGTATTGGAACAGCCTTCCCAGGAAACCAGTGGAATCACTGTCCCTGGAAGTGTTAAAAAACTGTGTAGATGAGGCCCTCAGTGATATGTGTTAGTGGTTGTCTTGGCAATTCTGGGATACTGGTTGGACCTGATCTTAAAGATCTTTTCCAACCTAGTTGATTCTATGATTCTAATAATTTCTAAATGTTCATATAAAGACTGGTTAAAATAAAATGATGTTAAAACAAATTAATCCCCCCCACTAAAATCTGCACAAATATTGGTTTAAAATAGAACATTTACTTTGCCAGCTTCTGATTCAAAGACAAAACTTCTCAGCATTTGTAATGTGTATCACTGCTCTGTAGAATGGAAGGAAAACATGACCTAATGGCTGACAGGTAGGACCTGGGTGAGGAGATGATTCTCATGTTATTGCGGCTGTTGGCACTGACTGATTTGGGCCTTTGCCCAGTTCTTTCAACTGCAGTAAGAGAGGTGTGCTTTCCCTACTGCCTCTCTTAGCAGCATAACACTCCACAAACACCAGTGAGATATTTTCATCCTCCTTACAGGCCAAATTTTTCTTTTCTAGCCTAAAAACCTACACAAAATTTCATAAGCTACTTTGAGTAAAAGTCTCTCGTCAATCCCTCTCCAAAACCTAAGTACTCTAAGAGAAAAGTACAGTTCCTTGATATTATTTTTCTTTACCATCCTTCCCACCTGCTGCAGCTTCTTATATTTCATTTCATAGTAGATTTGGGAAGGAGTTACATATCAGTCTCTGATTGCCAATCATTATTTGATTCACATATAGATGGGGTTCTTCTCTGTCAAAAGGACAACTGACACTGAGGTCTCAGCCATATGAAAAGATCCCTGCACTTCTCTAGCTCCTCAAAAACCTCAATCATATCTGTGTTTTAAGTGGTGCAACTTGACTAAATAATTTTCCAAACTTCACTCCAAAAGAGCTGTTGAAGTTCAGTTGCACAGCATCTTCCTGTATTGCAGACAATGCCTGAGGCCAGCTGGACAGATTTAGAGCAGGGCTACAGAGCTTCAAAGGGAAGCCTGCCAGGCGGAGAGAAGACAGGGCTAGTCTATTTGACAACTGAACTGAAACAGGAGGGGAGCAGCTGTAAGAAGGATGGAAGAGGAGGACAGAGCATGCAAAGAACAGGAAGAGATTCATAATGGGAGGGGCAAAGGTAATGTATATATGGAAAGGAATATATACTTCACAAAAGAGACTCTGGGTAAAAGATGAATGAATAAAATACAAACCCAAAACAAATCTTGGAGCAACTAGAGAGAAAAAAAATCCCTATGAACAGCTTCTTTTAACTGGCAGAGGAACTAGTTCTTACGAATCTTATTCAAAGCCTGGGAAGGACATAGCTAACAAGAACTGTATCAATAAAGGACAGTACACAAATAAAGGCAGTGAAAGCAAGTTTAGAAAAGGCTTTGAAAACACATTCAATTTGTAAAAGTTTTCTCAAGGCAAAAGAAATGTAGCAGTTTCTTCCACTCCAGACGGCTCTGCTTCTTCATCAGCTGCATTTCTATGCCCATTTCTGTCATCTTCTCTCCTAAAAATTCAGTAGCACTGGGCAGCAGATAGAGACTATAGCCCTGGTTTCTCCTTGTGGGAGGTGATACAGTGGCAGCTTCAGAGGGTTTTCTGACTTCCAAGAATGTGTAGCTTGGAAGCCTCATGCTGCTGGGGCCAAAAGCAAACCCCTTTTTTTCCCTCTGGATGACTCACAGTGATAGCTAGAGTTATTCAGCAACCTTCCCAGCAAGAGACTATGCATTATGAAAACTGGGACAGTCTTCATAAATAAGAAGCCCAGGAGACTCTTTTCTTTCCTAATCTGTATTTCCAACCTTCCTACAGAGGTTATACCTTCAAAGAAGAGTTTAGCATTTCAGGCTATGCAGATGCAGGCTGACTTTGTTGTGTTAGTTGTCTAGAAAACAAAGTAAAATAGGTACACGGAGAAGGCTGAGTGAAGTGAGTCCACTGTAACTGCCTGATTCTTGCAGATAAGTTACCAAGCTGACTGCATCCATATCGAGCTATCTACAGCAGTCCTGGTATGTGCCCCAACATATACAGCATGCCTTAGTCTAAGGAATGGATGGGGACATGGAAAATTAAAATTAAAATGCAGCAGATGGGCGAAGATGGGCAAACATCTAGAAGGAACAGAGCCTGTAATTTTATCTTAGGATGGCAAATTCCCTTCCACCATCAGGAAGGGAATTTCTGTTTCCCCCATCACACTCAGTGCATTCCACTTGTTTTCCCAGTAAGAATCTGGTAATTCGAACTCTTCTGCATCCCTTGCCAATATCACCGTGAGGGCTAAGAGACTGGAAGCAGGAACCTAACACAGAAAAATCTGTGTTCAGCTACCCACATCATCCTTGAAGCTATAGAAAGGGAAGGATGAGAGGGCATCGAATGGACACAAACATACCCAAGACCTAACAGCGGCTTCTGTGGCTGAATTTCCTCTCGACTATTCTACAGATATACTGGTCTGGAAATCCTTAAAAAGGAGACAGTAATGCTTTCATTTGGCTATTTTTCTGATCACCATTGTGTTTGTAATCTGCAGCAAGCCAAGGCTCTTCCCTATCTTCCAAACATTTCCATTACCAGCAATCTCATATCAGACACAATGATTACCTGGCTTTTCCCTTACAGCCAATTTATTCTGACTGGAGCAGCCCCTGTGATGCCATCCCTGCCTGCTTTCCTGCAAATCATTCATTTTTGACTCTGTAACAGTTCCCTCTCACAGGATGAAGCCTGCTGCTCACAGCGCATCCTAGCTCCCATGCTTGCTGCGGGCTCCATGGCTTGGTTGTCTGGAGACTAGCACAAAGCCAGCGATTAAGACACAGGCACGAATGAACCATCACTCTTCAGGACAGATCCCTGCCTACTCCCTGTTATCTATCTGGCCAATGCTTGGATGAAATCTGAGATGAAAGCAAAAAAGTATTATACTCCAACTCTCACCACATCTCGGATTCTCTCTGTGTTAGACAAAAAAGAATAGTGAGAATTCCCTCTCCTGCAGATTGTTTGCAGTTTGGTGCTTATTTCTTGTTTTGGTTTTGCTATCGACTTTTATTACAGTTTTGTATCATCTAGGTTTCTGCTATCATAAGCTCTAGTTTTCTTCCTGCCTTTTTCTCTGGGGAGGAGGGTGAGAAACAGATGAAAAGGCAAAACTAATTTGTTTCTTTGATAAGGCAGTTAAGAAGCACATTGGCCCCTATGAGCATTTCAATAGCTTATCCCCTGTTCCAATATTCCTGGGAGAGGAATGAATGCTCAAAACTGCCAGCATATCCACATCCTCTTCTTTGAAAATAGAAAACTGAGACTAACTGTAATGGCTCGCACAGTCCAATTATGTTGCTGATCTAATCAGCTAACATCAGGAGAAGTGCTGAATAAATCTGCACAATAGCTGGGACACAGAGTTGATTTCTCCCTGGCCCCGCACATTTAAAGCATGCTTATCAGCTGCATGACATCTGAAAAAAAAGAGACACTGGCTGCAGAAACTTTTCTGAATCTTCCCCTCCCATTTCTCTACCCATATCCCAAAGGAAGAAGCCTTTAATTTACAAAATGTTGGGTTTTTTTCCTGGTCTGGACACACCCTCTTGAAACGAACCAAACATAAGCACTTGGGTTTCATTAGTTAGTGACTAAATATGTTATGAGACAGAAAACTATCAGAGAAAGTAAGGCTGGTTTGTTCGTGTTGGTCTTACTGTTGGCTCTTTGTGCACCCTCTGAGTGACAGAACTCTGTAAACTGAGCTCAACACTTGCGGGGTCCTTCTTCAACTCTACCGGGGGCCTGTCCCCTCTGGCTACTCCATCAAATTTCAGAGATCTGCTTGGCGAAGGAGTAAATATTACTGTTGTACACTCTTTATCCTTCTCTTCCACGCCGTTGAAATTCTCTCCATTCATGCTGACTTTTCTGTCTACCTGCAGAACACAAATAAATATGCTGAGGCAACTAGTATTCAAAGGAATGTAGGAAATTAGGACATCAACATGATATTAGATTTGTTAACACAGTCTGTGCCATCACTTAAGGACAGAGCCAAGCACACACTTCATTTAACTGCCCAAGAAAGAAGAAAACCCTGTTCCAGGGGTGGTGATGTATAAATAAAATACAGACAGAACGTAATAATTTTTCTAGATTCCCTGGTTTCCCACATTTTGTTTTTCCAGTAACATACAAAAAGCTTTTGTGTGCATCACAGATCAACAGATTTTAAAATTTTAGAGAAATTTTAGACAAATTGGCTGGGTTTTGCATTGCTGCATGCAAGAGGCAAGCAAGTTCTCCAGGACTAATTATGCTGATGAACTGCTGTGTACCCCTGACGACCTCACCACAGTTATTAGTAGACCATGCTTTCTGAAGCATTGTCATGACAACTTTGAAGGGTCAGGAGCTGCAGAGTTCATCCCCTTCTTTCTTTACTGTTCACAATACGGAAGCAAGGAACCAACAAATAAACCTGGGTATTCAACTTTCTCCATGAGACAATAAAATAAACAGCTGCTTTCCCAGAAACTGATGTTATGCAGTCTCCATGAAAAGGGGAGTGCAGAAACAGTTTAACTACTTTGTTCTCAGGGTCACACTAGCTCCTTGGTGGGCATATATTACTGTTAAGCATCCCTCAAGCAAGGAAGAAAAAACAAGAAAAGCTCCAGTTTCACCCACTGCACTGACACAGTTTCCTCTTGGGATTTTAATACTTCATAATTATCTTCTGAATAGGGGTGGCATGTAAAGATTTCCTTCAATTTGAAGGACTGTATACATGAAAAAAGTCATGCTACAAAGAACTCACAAGCCATTGACCATGAGAGGGCCTAGCTGGAGAGAGACCAGGAGAGGACGAGATGTTAGTAACACCATATTGTTACTACCTAGCTACAGCACAAATGTTTACAGCCTTATCAGCAGGGGTGAGTTTTCAATATATTTGAAGGAAGGCTTTGCTCTGTGCACAGAGACCCTTCCTTACAAAGCAATCATCACAGGAGACAATGCAAAGGTGAGGAGGTAAATTTGGCCAGACTCTTCATTGCTAATCGCTGGATTTTGGGAGAATAATCCCCAGACCAATGATTTCTTATAAAGGTATATGTGATACATATGGCGATCAGTCATTTCAGGTTTCTCCACAGGCACTGCCTAAACAAAAAACACATGTAAAACCAAGCTCAGAGGTAAGCCATTCCATGGAAACTTTTCACTTACTTTACTGTTACTGACAACTGATGCAACAAGTGTCAAAACTGCTTTATTGAACTGAAACACTGTTTAAGAAAACAAAGTCATTTCCATCTCATCCTCCCTGTCCCACTCCTCATTTCACCATTTACTTATCTTCAGTACTTTACTTCTTGAGTAAACAGCTTGGATACCTCAGATTAGGCACTCCAATTTAGTATATGCTGTAAGTGCTAAGCTGGGGGCAATTTCCTCCCACTGACTTCTTGTATAAGTGCATCCAGAGGTCTGCTCTCTATCTGAGCCTGATTAACTAAAAGGTCATCTTGGAGGTAGTGGGCATCCTCAGTTCTGACAGATGCACAGGGAGGTGATGGCAGTTAGCGCCTCATGCAATCAGGTCCCAGGCAGAGGAGAGTGGTTTCATCCCTTCTGACTACTCTTCAGACAAAAAGGTTCCCTCCCTTTCCTCACTGCCATCATCCACTCAACACAGCACCACTCCTAGGGTTTAATTTCCAAACACAAGTGAGAGCAGACATTGAGCTCTGTGATTGTGCGCTGGATTATCTACTAGAGAGGCAGGTCATGAAAGATCTCAGAAATAAAAAGGCCAGGAAAACACTGTAAGGCTGCACCATCAATTTTAGTGTCTCTGTTTAGACTAAGACATTTCTCTATTTATATTACAGAGGAAAACCAAATGCTTGAATGATCAGGACAGACGCCCTGGCTGCACAGTAAAACAAACATACTCTTTTCCTTCTGATCTGGAGCAAGTCAGCACATTGTCACCAGATCCGAGAATCATCAACATACTGGTGTTTCAAGGGAAAACAACACTACAGCTACATGTGCTAGGGAATGATTCCTACTGAGACAAATCACATTTGTCCACATTGAGCAAACAAGATCAAGGCAGACTTTTAGTGATGGTTGGTGGGGGGTAGAAGCATCCATGGGTTAGTTTCTCCACACAGTCTTAGCTATATATGCATTAAGTGAAGACGATACACTCATAGATCTTGGTCCTCTGAGGAAAAAGTGGCACAGACCAAAAAAAACCCCAGGGACTCATGATTCACTGATGTTTAAAATGGGGATACTAACCAAGGTATACAAGAAATCAGAATTACCAGTTTCACATTTCAACTAGGAAACCTGGGTGCAGAAGAGCTGGGACAGACTTCAGGAAATTGGAAATCTCAACATGCTTCTTCACTATCTATACAAAGTTTACTTATTTTTTAATAAGTAAACAACTTGAATATACATGGTAGTGATACCACTGAGACATCAGCAGGGCTACAGGGACCCTTGCATGTCCCTAGAAAAGTATTAGACAGCAATGGCAGACACAAGGGAACCCCAGCTCTAACGGCTGGTGGTGACCATACCAGTAGGTTTTGCACTGTTTGAAGGGCTACAATGAGACTTGGGGAAGCTCCAGTATTGGTACAGGTATTTCTCAAACTTGACGTATTCTGGTTTGTTCCTTCTAACACATCTCAGTTCTTCCCTTCCGGTAGCATTGGTTCAGTACTTTATTCCCATTTTTCACACTCAGTACAAAGATATATGCCTCAGGCTTCATACTCAGTTTCAGTCTCTTCTATCCACTTTGCTCACAAATCTCTTTATTCCAGGCAGCCCTGCTTTTGTCCAAGCTATTACCTCTTTTATTCTCATTATCTTTGTGCAGTTCTTGCAACCCAATGTAGTCACTCTCCATCCTGCACCAGCAATCCCCAGTTACACACTGCCCCAGTACCAATCTTTTTCCCTAAACCTACATGGACAGTTTATGTTCTCTCTTTATGCCAGTGAAGCAGCTTTCCCCATTCAGCCCCAGTAATAAGCATGCTTAGGACAGAAAGTATCATCGGGCAAGCCTGACTCTGAAGGAGCAGGGGCTCTTCATACTGCATACGTGCACACTGCCGTGTTTCAAAGGCTTATGATTTAGCTGAATGGGATGGACTTGTTTGGGTACATCAAAAATCAGGCACCTGACACAAAAGCCAGTTCAGGTCTTGCTCCAAAAGTCAGGGCCTGCACACCCCCTGCCCCTTCCCTTTTGTTTAAAAACAGCAAAAAACCCATAAAAGCATACTCTTTCCTAACCTCTTTCTCAAAAAACACCTTGCTTTTTTCTTAGAGGACCCCCTTTCCCTGTCTTTCCCCGAACAAATTCAGCATAAAGAAAGATGACCAGCAGAAATATTCCAGACTGAACAGAAAAAGTTTCTAAGAAGGTTGGTAACGAAGAAGAGACCACTAGACTGGGTAGCACAGAGCACAAAGCTGGGTTTTACAATATCACAAACCTGCAAACATTTTCTAATTAATTGCGTTAAACATTTATACATTCAGATGATTTAGTCAGCATCTCCTTGCCTCCTGATTTGACTTTGGGGAGTGCAACGTATCCTACCTTGAAGTTCTTTAAAACTTCCTGTGTATTTTTGGGTTGTGAGTAAGGCTTGGGTGTCAGCATAGGCACAGCCTTGGAGACAATGTTTTTGCTGGGAGATGTGCTGCCCATCGAACTGCTGGGCTCTAGTTCAGTGGTGGGAACTATGGTTGCTTCAATGGTGGCAGTAAATTTTGGAGCAGGCAGTGACTGCTGCCTTAAATATCTCAGAGGATTTTGGTCTTTCAGTGGGGAATTTGGCTCCACTGAATGGCTTCTTTCCAGAATTTTTGGCATCTGCAAACGCTCAAGGACAGCTTCACTGATAGTGAATCTTTCGATGTACTGCTGCAGGATGTTCTCAGCCTCCTCCTGTGACTTTGCATTCTTGTATGCTTCATGAAGCTCCCGCTCTCTTCTCTCTCTGCAAGGGCAACAACACAGGAGAGACCACTGCATTAAAATTAACGGGAAAAATCACTCTTATTTCCTCTGCTCCAGCAACATCGTTCCCTCGCCCTCACCCCAGGCCTGCAGGCATGGCTGCTCACAGTTACCTATCACCCAAAGAGCAGAAAGCATTTCCAGACATGCCACTGCACTCCAGTAAAAGAACGTACTTCTCTTCCACAATTTCTCGGTAGGTTTTGATGCTTTTTCTGCGCTCGTTTGCTCCATCTCCAGACAATAACCTTTCCATTTTCTTTCTTTCAGCTTCTTTTTTTATTAAATCCTGTGAAGCACTCCTTCGACGACTCTTCCACCGAGCCAGGTCCTGTGAGAGAAGGAAGATACCTGAATGCAGAGCTGCAAACACCTAAAAACTAGCCACAAAAAAAATTAACCTCGTGAGCTGGACTGCAATGCTTGTTCCTCACTGTGGGCCAGCCGCCCATCACCTGCAGGCAGCAATGTTTATTTTGAAGAGGAAAGGAGATTATACCCTAAAATGAAGATGTTGCCTGACTGATTTTTCTTCTAACAGCAGGATCCAATAAGGATTTCATAGCTCCACTGGTATATTTTGGTTTTGGCTTTGCAGAAGCACACTAGGTAATGACACCAGGAGATTTGGTCTAAAACAGCCAGTCAGGATGCTTGGGGCAAAACTTGGGACAAAACCTGATTCTCCAGGAAGATGAAGTAGAAAAATTACATTTGGGGAAGAATGTTAACAATCAGATGTATGGGAGGCAGAAGTTCGTTGGAGGAAGGGACATCACTTCACCACGAACTACAGCCACACTGATTGCTTGCCTTGGAGAGGTGACAGTCCCATACTTTATTCATTCTATCAGCTAAACACATGCAAGCATGGTTGATTCAGTGGAACATTCAAACTTTAATTCTTCCTCATGGGCACCCTCCAATATTTCAGATCCAGATCTGAGCAACATACCCTGGAGGTATTTAAAAGACATCTAGATGTGGCACTTAGGAAATGGTTTAGTGGTGGACTTGTCAGTGCTACATTGACGGCTGGACAGGATGACCATAAAGGTCATTTTCAACCTAAATGATTCTACGATCTTATGACTGAGGTGGCTCGAACCTGGTGGTGTAAGACATGACAGAGCACAAAGCCTATGGTTTGTATCCAGTTATATGGATATGCCCTTGTTGAAGTAATGATCTTACTCTTTTGGGAATCTGCTTACCCAAAATTGTCCAAAATATCCACTGACTCTGGTTCTTGACCTCTCTTTCAAAACCAGCCTGACACTAAAAACCTGAGAGTCACAGGAGATACCTGTTACAGGCATCTATGTCTTGCATTCTGCTTGGGTTATGAATCACAAGTCCTGGAGGGTACGGAGACAAGATCTTTTTCACAGGATAAGTATTACAGTAAAGAAATCTCCTAAGCTGTGCCATTTCTTTGTAGCCAACTACTAAAAGAGCAAAATTTTTCATGTAAAAAGTAACCTCTGCAGAACTTCTGCGAAGAAAAATAACATCCCAGGAAACTGCAAGGGCAGATTTGTCATTAACTTTACGACATCACGAGATTAGTATACAGATTATATTTCATGTACTCTAACAAATTCTGGTTTTAATAAAAAAACAGAGACTCTGTACATATACTCAATTCAAAAGCTATTTCATTAATGACATGGTTTTCCAAATACTTTAATTACATTTTTACTGGTAAACAGCAGAAGGAAATGCAAGCATAACTTCTTTTATTAAAACCCAGAACAAACCTTGTCACTTTTAATTTACCTTAAAACCACAAATTATTGACATTACACTCGAGGGAATGCTCATTAAAGTATTTCTTCCCATGACCTACATATATCAGTCTATAATCTCCTCTTGAAATGTAGGCCTTTAATTTTCCTCAGTTCCTAATTATTCTCATTGAAGTACCAGAACATTTATTTATTTGGCTACTCCCACTATTGCCTATTGTTTAGAAATTAGTTTTTCATTAGTAATTTTCATAGCTTAAGCCCACCTCCTCTTTTTGCAATTAAAACCCAGGCATGTTTATCTTTTCCCCTTCTGATGCTTTAGAATAACAATAATTAAAAAAAGGCATGAAACTGTTAATTGTTGGCGAATTTACAGCAGGTGCATATAAAAAATATCAGACCATGAATGCAGTGGAGCCTCCATAAAGCCCTTTGAATGCCAAGGACATTCCAGGAAGGGCATTTTTAGCACCTCTTCAGAACTTTTAGTTCAGTGGAGAAGGTGCTGAAGGCCTGGAAAACTTATACACTTTAGCTCAGAGGATTTTCAATTCAACAGCCAGGAGTTCTCAAACCTCTTGAATGCCCATGGACTCATGCTTATCTCTGCTGGGAAATTATGGCTTCCCACACAGACAGACCTCTCAGATTAAGTCCTTCATTGTTACACTATGAAAAGTTATTTTTCAGTTGTATATACCATTCTATTTTTTGCTTTTCTTCACATTTTCTACCAAAAACCTGAGATGTTTTACAGTGGCTGTCCTTATAACGGGAAATGTTCTAGCTCCTTGAAAAGATGTGGGTTTGGGTTTTAATTTTTGTTTGCTGGTGTTTTTTGTTTGTGTTTTTTTTTTAATTGAACCAAATTCCTCATTTACAGTAAGTCTTTAGAAATGAACAGGACTGATACTAAAACTCCTGATACAAATTTACCTGCAAATCATGCTTTTCTGTCCTTGCTAATTTGCTAAAGATAATGCCAAATACCAGGGCAGCTTAAAAAATACATTGAGTAAAGAGGGTTTAGAAAGGTCTGGTAACCCAAGCAGGGTGTAGCTAACTTAAAGGGTAATTTGCTTCTTGGACAAGATGGAAAATGTTAGCATTTTCTGTATTTATGCAAATTTATTAAAGAGAAGTCCAACCTATTTATTCACTGTCTTACTGTCTTGCTTAGTCTTGTATGTTGCAATTTTGGGCATTTACTAATGAGAAAGGTAGAGGAGTTAGAAAAAGTTAGTCTAAAAGTTAGAGAAGTCAGCAGTTAGAAGCTGTTCTGCTTCCATTTTTACCTCACCACATTTTTATTTTTAATTATTTTTAAAGCAAAACACCTCGTGCACAACCAGAGGCACCAGAGACCTTGTATTCTGTGCCTAGCTAGCTGGCCTCAATGGCAGCACTGTAGATGATGTGATGTACTCACATCTTGCCATCTGGTCTCGTCCTCTTTCAGCTGGTTGTTTATGGTCTGCAGTTTCTCATGGCGAGCTTTGCTATGAGGCTGAGTCACAGCTTCGTCTTCACATCTCATGTCAAACATGCTCATACTCCTAAACAAGGGGGAAATAAGAAGTGCAGCATTACTTAGAGGCTTATATTCCTTTGGCGTGTTAGAGCTAAAAGCAACATGAGGGTGCTACAGCAGATTCAGACACCTGCACCATTATGAAGCTCCCAAAAGCAGCAGTCCCCTAGAATGACCAGTTAGCATCTCTGTGGCTCCCATTCAACACTTCAGGCATTATACTCCTCAACTTTCTCTTGGTTTTGTTAGTTGACTGCAACTTTGCCTCTCACTAAGAAGCATTACTAACATTACAACTTCATCAATAAATAATTCTATTCAGAGCAGAGTTCAGAACATTGAACTTTCTGAAGATCTTTTTTCAGGTGAGCTTTCAGGACCCCTCCAATTAACACTGCAGACAAAAGTTTCAGAGTAAAAAATTTCACTGTAAAACAAAAGAAGCTTGAGAAGCACGTTACAGGCCGCATGAGTGGCTAAATGCTGCTGCTGCTACAAAACCAGGCACAGCTTGCCCAGAGAGGTACATGCAGCACAAACAACATGGTACTTCCTCCTCTCCCCTCCCTGCCTCAAAGAAACTCGATGCTATCAGCATCAACTTCTTAATACAGCTAAACTAATAATGAAAAGCTGATGTTCAAAACAAAAGTTTCCTTCTACATACTCTATTTCTGTCTCTGACCTTTGAAGAGCTAGTAAAAAAGGCCATGGTTTGATATTATACATCCATTCATATTATATAAAGAATTTCACACAAAGATAACTTACTTACTACTACCCCCCACTACCTATTATTAGTAAAACATGACCTCAGTTGTGCCATTAAAAGCAAAAAGCAAATAAAAAAGCCATGCAGTTCCACAGGAAGTGATTTCACAGCAATCTTCAAATGATCACCAGTAGCTCTAGGTGAGCCAATGAGCCAACTAGCAGAAGCACCCAATGAAGATAAAATTGTAGGTGACTGTGTTCACAGTAATCAAAGTGAAGAGACATAGACAGCTGTGCATATTTAGCCAACATCTGTATTCAGGCAAACAAAGATGGGAATGAACCACTCAAAGGAAAACAGAAAGTTATGGAGAGTGAACGGAAAAGGACATGCACAGATCCAATCCTGTTCATAGGTATTCACTCAGAAATGAAGGACAGAATACACATCCTATTGCCTTTAACAGTGAGGTTAGCATATCACCATGCTTCACCCCTCAAATAGAGTGCTGAGGGTGTACATTAGTCTGGCATTCTCTGTGGGTAGTTTAAAGAGTTGCATTGCTCAGGACTGGATTGGAGCACTCCTAAAGAGACTGCAAATTTTGTTGTTGTTTTTTTTTTTCTTTTTTTAAACCAAAGGCATATCAGTTACTAAAGAACATTCGGGTGCTCTGGAAAAGGCTTCACCCTACGCCAGGAATCAAACTATACACTACAACCCCACATGCACCTGCTACTGTAGCTGTCACCAGAATTCAGCCCCACCTCTTCAGGAAACTGGAATGAGGCTAATAAACAGCAACACACTAAGTGTTGCCTCTTCAGGACCCGGAGACAGACCAGGGCTGATGACAATATGAAGCATTCCCTAACCAGTTATGGTAACTTTGTCAGACTAATATAGGAGTTTCCAGTTTTGCTGCCGGAATAAACAGCACCTAGTCTAAGACTGAATTCAAGACACAAAGTTTTCAAAGGAGACTTAACAAACATTTTGGAACCATTTAAAATGCCAGTTCAATTTATTTTTTCTACTTCGGGGCCAAATTTTATTAGATTCTTTTGAAGTATTTCATCTTTGGGAAGAAAAACACAATCTTACATTTCTAAGAACTTAAAAGGCAGTTTAGGAAAATAGTTGCTCTGTAAAATGGCACATCTGGAAAGGATGACAATGAGGCTAGAACACTTTTGTCTTTTAAAACAAAATCAGAATCAGTGTGGAATAAACAATATTATTTACTCTCACATTATACCACCAAACCCATTGCAATACCTCTTTGCAGGCATCTCCATGCACCTTTCTCTCATGTTTGCATTTAATACAGACATGCAAAAATGTGGAAAAAAAAATTAACAAATCAGTCAGATAGGTAGGCTTTCTGAAATGGCAGGAAAGTCCCCCTTCTGAAGTGTAACACTTCTGTCCTGTTATACTCTTTCAATCTCATCTCTTCATTTGACTGAATGGATTTCTGACTCTTGAAAACGATCACATTAACTCTGGTCAGAGGACCCAGGCTTTGTTCAGTATTACAGATCTTGTAAAGAATATTCAGTCAGTGATTCCAGCCTTTATCATTAGAGGAAAGGGTGACAAATTATATTGAGAGTCTCTGTATATACTTGGTTCTATTTTGTGATTTAATCTGGGAGATAGAGAAGGTCCTGTTTCTACGAACAGGAGGATATTAATGACATTATTATGTAGGTAGTTCCCAACAACTTCTTTGCTTCTAAATGCCCATACTTTGTAAGAATATCCGATACTTTCACAGAGCTTTCTAAATGACACTGCATACTATTCTGACCTACAGTCTGAACACATACAAACACAACTAAAATGTTGGAGTGCAGTAAATGCCATAGTCCTTCTGTAAAAAAGTAAAGCATCAAGGTGAAGAGCTTAAGAAAAAATGAAGTTTGTACATTAAATTAAACCCAACCTGAAAGGGATTCAAAATAAAGTTTTTAAAAGACAATAAAGGAACAGCTGAAGAAGAATTTTGCTGGTAATTATTCTGAAGATCACAATGAATTTTATTTTACTTCGGGATTTCTTTTTTCTTCATGTACAGGTCATGCTTCACTTTTTAACTCAACACTCAGCCCAGATTCAACCCAACTCTCTTTACCTGTAGCTGATTAGAGGCAATGGAAATTCAGAAGAACAAAGAAAAAAAAAAAGAGGAAACAATACTTTAAGCAACAGCCGGACATTAGTGAGTTTATGCTCATTTTCTATGTTTTTTTTTTTTTAATATAAGAATTATTTTAGCTGCAATGTAAGCCATATTGCATTCAATTTTTCAGTGCTTTTCTGAAAAATTCTTTTGCTGGAACACTGCAAAATAATAATGAGGCATCAACTGCATTTTAAATTAGTAAGAAGACAGGAAAGCATGCAGTGTAAGTTGTTTAAAATAGAATCTTGTGGACGCAAGACAACTTACTCTGCGTCATCAGACACAGCAGTTCTGGGGCCGAATCTACAAGACCAAATATAAAATTAGAGTGTTGATAAATACATTAAGCAGTAATTGCAACTAGACCCATACAATTTGGGTAACAGTCACTTGACCATCCAACCTGTACTAGTAAAGCTGGCCAAAAAAACCATACTGATCAGGAACTGTGTATTCAGCAAACAAGACTTACCTAATCATCTGGAGGTCAAACTATGTAAGAACACCACCCATCCCTCCCTGACCCCATACTAACGCCCCCATTATAAAAATCTGTTGAAGTATACCTAAAATGGGTGTAGAAAATAGTTAACAAAAATAGATAATATATTAACATCTGCATTAAGTGTCACACATGCAGTGAATGGAGACAAAACTTAACAGTTACATTCCACAGCAGTGCTCAGAATCAGCATGGAAGACACAAATATTATAGGCAGAAAGTGAGTCACAAGTTTTCTTTTTTTTGCTGTTGCTGGGGTTTCCTTGGGGATGTGCATGTAGCTGAGCAAAGGTACTGGTAATATACAAAGCAGTGTCATTCACTTAAGTGACAGTCTTGTTTAGAGCCATGCAAACCACATATTTGTATCTGAGATTTATCATAAAAGAACATCAAGTACAAAAGTTGACACTGCAACATTTTCTAGTCACAGAGAAGCAAGATACACATCTCTGAGCAGAGTCCAGTTGAACCTCTACTATTCATAAACAGTTTTTGCCAATTCAACACACACTGTAATCAAGTATTTACTTTCAATTAGCTTTCATTTCAATATTTCAAAAGAATATGCATTACACAACTATTCTGTTTGTTTCCAGAAAGTGTATTACTGACATACAGTATTTTAGTTTGGACTGAAAACACACCAGGCAATGCACAATCTGAATTCTGAAGTTGCACACAGGGGTGTACAAGCTGCGTGATTCACACCATAGAGAGCTCACGTTTGCAGGTGCTCATCCTTGGATGACAATGTTTCCACTTTGTTTTCCTCAGGAATCTCCTGAAGCTTAGATGTTTGACCAAGGGGGACTTCATTTAGGCTACCTTCACCCACTCGGGCAGTACAAATGGTATCATCTTGTCCTGCAGGAGGGAGATTGTATTTTTCCTGCCCCTGCTGCTGTTCTTGCGGTGGTTGTGTTACAGGTTTTCCAGAGCTATTACTGCAGACTTGTGAATGCTTTTCCGGCCTAAGTGAGCCAAAGGCATCAGTGCAAAAAGATGTATTAAGCAACATTGGAAAATCACATATTCATAATGAAAACCATAACTGTAAGTTGATGAAAAAAAATTAAGCAAAACCCAAACATACCCACAAACCCATATAGCTGATCAGTGACAAGCTATGTGAGGCAGGTGCAAAAACTGTAATTTTAGTAAAGAGTCAAATGCTTGTACTTCTATTCCTCTAAGTCCGAAACATAAACTGTCCCAGACACCACCAAAGGTTATTGCACATATTAAGCACATATTTTAACTAAGCTATTAAACACATTAAGCACATATTTTAACTAAGCTATTAAACTTCAGGTATTCTTAACACCAAACTATGTTTGGTGGTAGATGACAGTTCTATGGTAGATGACAGTTTTGCTTCTGGCTGAGCTGTACACTAGTGTTTCACCTGTGCATGCACAAGCACATGGATGCCCGTCTCCTCATGTGCTTTGAAGAGGTTGATGAATAAGAACCTTTCCACTCATGTTTGCATGTGGCTCAACCAGCCAACAACTGCTCTTGAAAGGCTTAAACTGCCAACTTCCCCACATAGCCTCACACATCTGAACAAAGGTGTCTTTCGAGACACTGAGCATTATCAGGAGGAATCTCAGGACTTCCTGTTTGGAAGCCACTGGCACCATGTAAGCCACAGACAAAGTACCTAACCTACCATATCCAGCACTTCTATTTCTAGCTAGAAACATTTGCAATTATTAGCTCATATTCAACCAGAAACCTCTGAAGCATAACACAATCTTGCTATCTATATCCACGCTGTGAGAATTTTGCATCAAGTACAGCTCTGTTCTGAGTCTTTACAAGGCTCTACCAAAAGGGCCACAAACCTTGCACTGCCTTTTTCTGGGCAGAAAGAGTCGGCGCAGAATCCAGGCAAGCATGGTAGAAACTGCTGCTAGGCCAACAACAACTCTTCTAGATCAAGAGAACTTGACAAACAGCCACAAGGGAAAGACAGAAGCACAACCTTCTTACCTCATAGTCTTCTTCTCAAGTTCTCTAGTTGTGCCCTGCTTATTCTCGTGCTTTGAAAATGGCATGGGAAGAAACTGCTTAACACTGGGCTCAGGCTGTTTTAGAAAAGCTCCAGTTCTTCTAGCCAGCATGTCATCTCTTTGTGGGTCTGGAAATTTCACTTTGTCTTCTGTTCCGCCACTCTGTAGCTGAAGGATTTCTATGTGTTCTTGGCCCTCTTCTCGTGTGACAGTACTGCTCAGAGAGATAAGTGATACTGTTCCATGATAATGCTCACCAGCGCAGCCCAAAGGCAGCTGTTCAGGCAACGTGGAGTACTGTTACTCAAAACACAGTTGCAGAGTGATGGACAATTAGGCATCTTTAGCTACAGTGCAGGGAGTGAGGAAATTATGTCAAATGCCACACTTATGTAGGTGATTTGTTAGAAGTTGAGGATTGCGTAATAACGTATATGAGGAATTATTCACCTCCAAGCTGGCGTAAAAGTCTTGACAAAGCTCCACAGATTGCAAAAGAAATCCCCCCAAATGATGACTGTTTTCATGCTGAACAGTAATTAACAACTGAAGGACTTAAACATTATGAGAGAAAACAGACTGTTTTATGTTCTTAGGATACATTCTTCTAAGTAATTTCATAAAACAGAACACATGCCATGATGAATGAGTAAAACACTAAAGCCGTGTGAAGAATGAAACAACATTGCTGACTGATCCAAGCTAACACCACACAAAAACCAGGCATGAAGCTCAGAGGGATCAGCTTCTGTTCTCTGACCTTTCTGCCTCCTGTGTAGTCTTCGAATCCTTCTCATGAGCTACTGCCTCCCCTTGCTGCTGCTGCAGCAGATGAGGAGCTACTGAGAGGGGTGGGCAATGTATGGGAACTTGACTACGCCTCTGAAAAGTTCCCATCCTTCTAACCAACATATCATCTCTCTCAATGTCTGGTAAATGCTTGTCGCGTTCTTCCTCGGTACTTTCTTGCTGTTTGCTCAAAAAGCAAGGGGTTTGTTTCCCAGAGGTGATGTCAGAAGTTGGGACAGGCGATGGCATTCTCCTGCAAGAGTCATCTGTACCTGACTTGGCTACCTCACTAGTGATGAGATTGAGAAGAGGGGTGAGATAGAGAAAACATTCTCAGATCAAATGAAAGGTCAGGAGTCCTCCACCTCAGTTTACAAATGTTTCATAAACACACAAACTTAACTGAATGAACTGCTTGCTAAAAGCATTCATTAAAAAAATCTTGCTATAGACACAGACTAAGTGATTAAAGAAAAGCCAAAGAAATGTAAACTCTGTTAATATGTTAACTTCCCAGAGTTGCAATTCTTCACCATATAAATGCCAGAAACACAGAGCACTAATACACCCTGGCTTCAGCATTACATCTTCAAAAAGAAAGAAATCCATTAGGTTTTAAGAAGGTATTTTCTGAGCATCAGTAAGGCCAGGAAGCTTAAACAACAAATTCCTGATGTGCTGGAAGCAGGCAGAGCAAAGCTGCTGGAATTTAAGAAGCAGAAAAAGCTTGAACAACAGCTCATATTCAGACACCAGTGATTTCACCGCCCATCAGAAATTTTGAGGCAAGCTCTCAGAAGACCTTTGCACAGCATTGTTTTGCATAACCCTAAACATGTTAAGATACTGTGAAGGCGCCACATGACTTCTGAACAAGGCCGTGCACATAAACAGCTCTTAGGTCTGTGCTGCAGTCCACCCCCATGCAGATCAGCATCTGGCAAGAACAGGTCTCATTTCCAGCTCAGCAGCGCTTCATAAGCCACACCAAATACCTGAGCTCATTCTGCGGCTTAGATATTTCATCACTGTGTTCAACAAACCCGAGACTGCCAACAGTGTTTGAAGGCGAGCTTTCAACACCAGAGTGACTCTCCACATCATCTTTCTTGCTTTCCTCTTCTGTTCTGCTCTTGGATGAAACTCTGCCAACGAGTTTGTCCCATTTCTGTTGATCAATCTCAGTCACTGGCCCAAAATGCACAAACTTCTGCTTGGGGCTACCAGCCTTTTTATTTGCTCTGGCTTTGCGGACAGCAAAATCATCATAGTCTGCTGCTTTCACAGGGATTTCAGCTGGTGGCACAGTGTCACTGGGACATTTGACATCTTCTTCACTAGTCAGAATGAGGAACAAAAGAATCCCCCCAATGAGACCCCAAGTAATGCAAATTCAATGCTCCTAAGGTTCTGAAGGGGTTTTATTTTTCAAATTCAAGGACAGATACAAATAGCTGTGGCATACTGAGGCCCAAATGACAGATAAAATCTGATAAAAATACTGCAGACCTGTTGGGAAAACTCTGGGAGCACATCCATGAAAGCTCTTCCTTAGGGGAAATAACATAGAACACAGCGCATTCCAGACTCGGTTCTTCATAACAAAGCCATAGTTTCCTTATTTGTTCACACAGACCCAGGTCATGCCCGATGTGGAGCTGCACAACACCAGTACTCCCACCCTGTCATAGTAGAGTTTCAGCAGCATGAGAGCACTAGCAAGGGCAAGTCACTCCACTCATCCTAAACAAAGGGGGTTGAATCTTGATTTCAATAAAACAACTCAAAAGTAAAGGAGAGACTTCTAAGATTTTTGAGACAAGACAATGACTGAGTTTTGATAGTTTGTATTAGAGCTAAAATTACATACCGTAACCGCATTTTTAGGAGAATGTCAGAACAGATGGCCACCTTTATTTGGAAAATGGCCTGTGCCTAAACAGGAAGGCTAGGAATCAATATCCTTTCCAACTGGAGTCACAGATCACCTGCATACATTATAACCCATCTCCATATGGACATAGCTAAGAAAAATGGCCTTATACTGGCTCCTTTCACAGAGGCTTGGTTTACAATAAGAACACATCTACACCATACAACAAGGCTCCTGAAACCCCTGCTGAAGTGAGAAACAGTGCTGGTGTATTCACTCAGCACTGGAGTACAATGCTATGCACATACATTAACTCAGGTCTCAAAAGCAGTATAGCCACATTAATGCAAAGAGATGCTGGTCTTCAGGTAAGACCCCTAAGGTATAATGTCTCAAGTCCTGAAGATAGCTTGGTTAGCAGCAGCATCGTGCTTCTGAGTTAGTGGTGCCACCTGGACCTCTGTGCAGTTCAACTTCAAGCAGCTTCAAAGTGGGTTGAGCCACAAGGCAAGAGGGACCTTTCTGATATGACATTCAGAGTGTTTGCCAGGGAAGTAACTACGAAACTAGTATAGTGCTCTAAATGATAGATACACATTAAGCTCATGATAGATAGCATCCCTATACAGATTTTGGACTCCTCCTGAAAACTGGAATAGGGAAGGACTGGTTGCCATCAAGGCATTCTTCAAGTTTAAAACAAGCACACACACTGAATTGTGACAAACTAAACATGCTTCCCATGGGGCTAATCCTGACCATAGGCAGAAACCATACCTGGGCTCCCCTGACAGTTTCAATCTTTTCCAGGTCTTCAGATCTGCTTTTGTTACAGAGGCATTCACAAAAATTGCATCTTCTCGTAGCTGAGGATGGGTGCCTTGACATTTCTGTTTAGCCAAATCATGTCTTTCAGTATCAGGCTTTTTTACCTGCTGCTCCTCCTCTGACTCAGTCTTCACAGTTTGCTGAAGTGGGTTTTCTTTGCTTGTCACTATTTGCTTTACTGATGCCATGTGCATGCATCTTCTTCTAATTTAATGCACATTCCAGTTCAGCAAGAAAGGTATTTCAAAGAAGCAATGATACATCAGTGTCAATATAAGAGATTCAGAGCACAAGAAGATAAAACCAAATTTGTAAGATTAGTTTTATATTAATTTTAGGAAATAAACATTTGAAGTTGAACTCTCTCATCTATGCTACCCTGCTCATGCACTGTTGAGACCACTTCTTAATCTGACTTCTAATCCTAGAAAGAAAAATCTTAACATTATTACTCTAGTAAGCATTTCTGCAATAAGCTTTCTCTTAGTTACAAATATCTCATTTTCATATTATTAGCAAAATGATTCAAGTTTTGCTCGCAAACATACTACAGAAGTTCTTTGATCTTAGAGTCATGTCATTAGCATTAGAATATTAAAATTTGGTTATGTGCTTTTCAGATGCTGTGCCAAACTAGTCATTAAAAAATGGTAATGTAATCAAATTCCAGCAACTGAAGGCACGTACTGCATTACTGAAAAGAGATACTAAATATTAAGAGAAGCTTTCCGAATGTATCAGCCATTACAGTCAAGGTCCACTGTAATGTGTAGGTAGAGTTTTTAACTAGGATCATTTCTCTTTGCACAAATAGAACAAATATACTTGTTTCCTGAAGAAGAACTGTGTCTAGCAGATACTTATGTTCAGTGACTTCTTAAAGGTCGGCATCACTGAGCAGAAGAAAGAAATTTTCTAGGCTGAAACCTTGTAACTCAAGCTCCACTGCCAAGAACAATGCTGTGTAAGAAACATTAGGACTATACGCAACTATGTGCAATTCAGTGCAGTAAAGCAGGCATATGTATTCAGTGCCTTAACTAAAGCCTTATCTAAATCTACGTTTCATGTAGAGTATTAGAAGGTCATTAGATTAAATAATGCATGCAAAAATATGCACTGAAAACGCTCAGCAAAAGAGATGAGACACCGAAATATAACTTCTAAGTTTATTCTCTGGCACTCAGGCTCATGAAGTGTTTCATGAGCTCAAATAACAGAATTGTCTAGTGTTAATGTTATTTACACTCACAGACAATTTATGCTCCTGGTCCTGATACTTTTTTGTAAAAAAAAAAAATACAGTTAGTTATCTCCATCTTTTTTGTTTGTTTCACTTTATGATAAAGCCTCTGTATTTATTTTATTTTGTCCTACACAGCAATAAGCCATAGGAAATTAAGCATTATAATAGAAAGAAAAAGACTGTGAATGCACACCTTGCATGCTGCTGCTTTTCCACCTGCAACGGCTTTTTAGCATCTTCCAGTTTACCTTTATCTTTACTTGTATAAGATCCAATTAAAAAGGAGTCAAATGGAACTATGTGTTTGGGTTGATTCATTCTGGCTCTCCGGATGGCAAAGTCATCCTTTTCTAAATCAGGAATTCTGCTGGATGCTTCATCTTCTGAACAAGAATCCTTCCCTTGGTAACATGTCATGAAGGGGTTGTCCTTGCGAAGGATGATGTCTGGGATTCTTCCGTTGTCTTCATGTGTTGGCTTTTTACTGACACAGAGCAGAATTAAATAAAGCTCTTGATGCATCAGGGTTGGAGAGGGCAGTGGCAGCACTCATCTTCAGGTCATAAAACAAGCACAGTTATCATATATGCTCAAGGCTGCTGTTAGATTGGGCAAAGCCTTGCTATAAATAAAACTTATCATATACAAGTAATAAATCAGCAAGGACTTCACACAAAAAATCAGCATTTAAGCTACAGCCAGAAGAACCAGTAAGAACTAGTTTAACATACTAGATGTAGTGAATGTAGTACTGTAAATGGCAGTATTAAACTTCTTGAACACTTCAAACAAAGAAAGAGATTTGATGCAGATACCTGATCCCTGGCCAGCATTGCTGAATCCTAAAATAGCAGATATTTGGCACTTTTTCTTCTTAATGGCTCTGTTTTTTTAAAAAAGACCTGAGTAATCATTGAGGCTCCTTGCCCTAATATTCTTAACTGTTTTTCTTCTCACACACATTCATGCTTGATTCTTTCCCTAACTAACCTTCCCTTCCCCCCAGAATAAGCCCTCTATGCCAATGCTGACACACAGTAGCTACAGTGACAGCATCAGTACTCAATGATACTGGCATGCTAAAACACACTGCCGTCTGCTTTGGTCAGAAATATGACTGATACCAACACAGCCTTGATGTTACTGAAGATTACAACAAAGACCCTTGACAGCTGGTGCCCAGAAAGATTAAGCTTATTTTAACTTGTAACAGTCAATACTCTTAAGCAAACTGAAATGACAGATGGCAAGAGCTAGGAGACTCTCACGTTTAAAAGTGAAAATTGCATTATTGATAATTTAGGGAGTTGGATATTAAATAGTATACTGCTCCATGCAGTATTTTTGTAGGCTGCAAATATCTTGCATTTCCTTTCATATAGCACACCTTACTATAGCAAGGGAAAAAGAGAGTATCAAAAATGATTAACCAGATTGACATTAAGAAAGAAAATCTAAACAGCCCAGGGGTTGCTTCGAGTTTCTCTAATATTAAAGAAAAGAAATGGTAGTGTTATAATTAGCTGGTTTTTAAAACATTTTAAAGCCCTGCAAGCCCGCTATACACATTTTGTGGCCTCAGCTGCCCTTTCAAAGTACTGTTGAACAAACTTGCTGGAGATAGTTATGGGGAAGCTATAGACCATCCTCAACAGGTCAGCCTGGCTCAGGCTCAGAGGACAGAGCAGCAATACAAATCTGCCTGTCTTCGCCTTACTATGTTGCAATGCACAGCAACTCCAGTTAGCAATGTAGAGAGCTTGCTCTCAAATTAGCCGAAAGCAAATTCTTTCTTAGGTTTGTCTGAAGGACTGAGATTTCATTTAAGGCAACAGACAACAGTAGCCCATGGTGCTCCGAAGGGAACTGCTGTCCCTCTCCCTCACAAGCATCTCTGCTCACAACAGCTTCAGAAACAGCTGGAACAGATGGCTCTGAGCTGCTGAACACTTTGCACACACTCTCCATCAGCTAGGGTGGTCCAATTCCTTAGCTTCCATGTAGAACAACACTACGACAGTTTTTCATCACTCTTTCTTCCATAAAGGAATATGGTAATAAGTTTATTAAGCATGTTGACTCTTGTACGCACCACCACCAACAGCCCTATAGGGTCACCTTCAGGTTCAAATTTCACTGCTGAACAGGTATATTATGTCACTCAATTCTAAACCACAGGTTTTAAATACACAAACGTAATTTGCCTGAATCCAATTTGCTTTTTAAACCTGCACTACAGTAAATACAAGAATACCACCAGGGAAAGAGTCTGATTTTCCTTCATGGTGTCCTAAGACATCTTCCCTTCCCCCCTCCACCCCACTGCAAGAATATGAAAACCTTAAATAAAATATACTGATCTAAAGAAGATACAATGTGCCTATTGTTTTAGGCACAAAGGAAAATAGTTATCTAAAAGTCATATATGCTGGGACTTCTCCCATATAAGCAAAGGTACACACAGTTAAATGAATTTTTATCCCAAATAAGCCAGGGTATATATGATTAACTTATTTTTATTTCAATTAGACTTTACTACAGGCACCATCACCTTTTTCTGAAATATAATAATTTGGAAATAATTTTCAGAAGCCTGGACATAAAGGGCAGGAACAAAATAACACAATACTCCATTAATTTTTGTTTCTATTTACTTCTTAAATGAAAACCAATGACTATTTACTGAGCTGGTTAGGTTTGTTTATGTGCTTAGTTTTAAAGAGCAATAACCAAGTGATAACTGCTGTATTTTTCAACCTCATGTCTGCCAATCCTACTGAAGCTTGAGAGCATCAAATGCAGCACTTCTAAGAAGGGTGGTTTTGGCAACAAAGAAATAGTGAGATATAACACCCAAACCAGCAACTATGAGCTCACTGCAATAAAAAACCTGAAAAACTTAGAGCTTTTAGTATGTAACTAGACTTCAGCTATCAGTTTCTAGGTTAAGTATGTTTTCCATTCATTTACATTCTGTTTTTAACGGAATCAGAGATTAGCTGTGACATTTTGGGGTCTCCTGAATTAGTTTGTGATGTTCTCAAAAATGCTTTTTAAGGCAAATTTACCATAGAGATAGCAAAGGCTGTGGGGCTGAAACTTGCAATGGACCAGAATTCCCAGCAGATTTGCAAGCTGCTCTTGCACACCCAGCTCCAGCCCCTGCAGAAACAGCACCCGGGTCTATGCTGGTACAGCAGGTGTCAGACTGTGGCACTCCCTTTCGCAGGGTCTCATACAGGCCTGTGGAACCCCATATAGCATTTTAAAACAATAAAAGGGTTTTGTATGCTTATGCACTGTCAAGAATCCATGTGCCTTCTGCAATAAACATGCCAAAAATGTTTGATCACATTTCTCTCTTACATCCTTCTCTCCACCATCTATTACAATACACCTGATTATCTTCTTTTTAGGGAATCTTCATTTATCTGATCCTCACCTTTCAGATACAACAGTGTAAATAAGAGACAGATGCAGACAATAAGCAAGCAAGGAGGATCGCATGTCAATAAAACAACATGCTATAAAGAGACAATAGCTCCTTTATGAAGGGAGAATGCTTTTTGGCATGCATTTGTATAGCATCTAGTTTAATCAAGCCTTTTCCTGGAACATGCTACATCAATGGAGATAAGTACTTAGATCCCAAGCAAAAAATACATTTGCATACAAGTTCAAATCCTCCCTGGGTCAGACCCAGAAAGGTCCCCTAAAGTTTCAGCTTTAGGAACAATTAGATGCCTTGTAGAACTCAGTCACAGTAGGTGTCCTCCAGAGGTCAATATGTTGAGAGGAAACAGCCTGCAAACAACTCAGAGGAACTGGAATTAAACTGACAACCTCAGGTAAAAAAAGAGGCTTCTATCATAGGGAGATGAGGGAATAAGAGAGGTGAAAGAAAAAATTAATCAGAATACAGAAACCAGATGGAATGAGATTTGCCCAGTGCCACTAGTGCATGGAAATTTGAAATTGATGCCAGGAAGAGAGAGAAAATGGAGAGGTTCAAAAAACAAGGAATGACAATGAGACATTAAGAAAGATGATTAAATGGCTCCCTTGCATCCTCAAGTGTCACTACTAAATTCTTCCCTTCTCTTCACTCACCATTCTTCCACTTGCACATACACATGCAGCGCCTTTTCTGCTGTGTTTTACAACAATCTCCGGGGCAGGCTCCTACTTCACTATGGTGAAGTTTAGGCTACAAAGCTCTGCTCTTTGACCCTCAGCTGGGGCAGACAAACATCATTTCTTCCTTCCTCCAGCTGCCAGATTCCGTAAGATGCTGCCACTGAGAGCCAGGAAGGAAAATGGCCTGTTATTTCAATTTCACCTCTCTTCTCCTTCTGGCCTCTCAGGACAACAGATGGGGCAAGGAAAGAGGACACCCAATTTCCTGCCAAAGAGCCACACATGTGCTTCTTTCATGGAGATCAAACCACTGGATCAAGCACAGGACTGGAAAGGGGACTCCCAATGTGGTGGGCATCCTCTGAATGCAAATGCAAACAGCACTATTTGCTGTGCACTCTACAACACAAGATATTACTGCATTACTACCTAATGTACATTACTAATAAGGCTAATACTACAGCCTTGGGCTCAGAACAGGAGTATGATAATATTCTACCTGTTTATGGATTCCTGATTGAGTCTGAAGGACTAATTTATGACAGACAGCAGCTCTTTACTAGTATCTGGCTTTGTTAAAGCAGTGCCCCACAACCATTCACAAACACTGGTTCATAACAGCTTGACAGCAGTGAAGCGAACCTGAGAAGAATATATAGGACATCGTATATACTGTGACTGTTTTATCTGCATATGACACACCTGTATATGGCTGCAGACAAGCTTCACTGTGTCTATAAACAAGTTCTACCACAGAAGAGCCGTACTTTTTACTACTATATTTCAAAGTCCAGACTATAGATCCATATCTATCTTCTAAACTACTCATTGTCCAGAAATTCACCCTACAACCCAAAATAAAATGTTTTTGCCAGGAGGAGATTTAACATTTACCCTTCAGCCAAAATATTTTGATAATTTATAAGAGCCTAGTCTTCTGACATGTTGGTTAAAACTCTGCTTTGCAGGCCATCCCCACTGAGATTTGGCATGAGGATCTGATATCAGATGATGGAAAGGCACAGGCAGTGGGCCTAGCCATCATTCAGCTTTTGAGTTAAAGAACAGGAAATAACGAAACTGAACAACATCCAAAAATAAGTAACACAGGTAATGAGTGAATAACTCCTGATACTCCATGCCAAAGTCAGTCAAATTATGATTGCTGAACTATGCCTCCGTGCTTTAACTGGTACATGTGTTAACAAGTACTTTACTTTTATAGTTCCTGCCATTAAAAAGAAATGCATCATTTATTAACACAGCTAAAATTCTTCACCACCTAAAAAGTGTAGTTCAGTAACTAAACCATCCCATTGGCAACAAGTGAAGTAAGTTTCAAAACTTTGCCTAAACAAGACATTTTTAATGTACATTTATATGTATTTTTTTATTAAATGCAAGAAAGCATTAGGTGGAAGGTGACAAGCTGTCTGTGTAGTAGTTTTCTTGGAGTCTGTTTACATTACGCTTGTAAGATGATACAATTTTTCAGCACAAATGCAGTTAGCATCATACAACTCTGCAATCCACAGCTGCCACATCACAAGCCTTTTCAGACCAAGACCTTCAGTAGTAATTGTGAGTGCTTAGCAGACTGGGCTTTTGTTAGGAGAAGTGAAATCACAGCAGATGGAGGAAACGCACACTTCAGCCAATCCTAAAAATGTGCAGCGTGCACGATTTCCCACACCACTGGGCTAACCTGCCATAGCGCTGGGCTGCTGACATGACCGTAATGCCAGCTTGCTCGAATCTTCTTAACTTTTTCATCTCTTCTGCATCTCTCCCCTTGGGTGCGGATGTTTCTTTTGCACTACATGAAGGAGACTGGTCTATGGAGTTTCCTTCATTTTGATTCAAACCTACTTGACTTTTAAGGGAGACTGCCTCAGAAGCCACTTTCTCCTTTTCACACAGTCCTGACGTTTCATTCTGTTCTTCTTCTATGGTTTCAGGGTGGGGTTTGCTATTGAATTAATTATACAAGGTAGTTTAATGTATGTTGTGCCTGAAACACATACACTTATTTATTATAAGCACATTTTGTTGATATCAAGATGCCAAGTGATATTCTGATAAATGATGTGGGAAGAGAATTATGCTCTTTAATAGAAGTTGCTTCTTAGGCCAATTTAGAAAGTGAACTATCAGTTGACAAAACCAGCATGCAGAAACATGTCACAGCAATATAAACTGTACTGGTGTATAGAATACAACAAAAAAATAAATTGATTAAAAAAAATCCCAAAGCCCAGAGCAAAAATGTCACCTGTTTTGATTGAATACATCACATGTTACTTCAAGTACTGTTTGTCAATAAGTAACCGTCTTGACAACTGAGACAGATCATCGAGAACGTATTTGTCCAGCTGTGGGTTTGAGTCAGCATCCATGGTGCTTACATTAACCAACATCTTTGTCAAACACAAGCTATACATTGTATTGTATGGTAAACAATGACATCAAGACAATGACTTTCCACTTATTGCTTTTCTACCACCTTCACCAATTGCTACAAACAATTTCTCAGAACCATGTCAGCAAGAGGTTTACTACAGCTTCATATGGCTTATGAAAAGAATGAAAATTAGGCAAGTGGTAAAAGTAAAGCACCATCACTGAGGAAGGGAGAAGTTGAACAGGCCAGTCTTACCTGAAAGGTCTGTCTCCTAGTGGGGAAGTTGCCGTGCTCCAGCTCTTCCGATACTCTTCCCGTTCAGCTTTCTTTTTCCGAAGTGGAGCAGGTACATAGAAAGTCTGATTACTCTTGTTCGGGAGGTACTGGTTAAAAGGCACAGCTGATTTAGGTTCACCGTGTGAGGTCCGCCTCGCCAACATATCATCTTTTTTCACATCTGGCATCTTTCTGTGTGGCAGGTCCGTTTCTGAGTCACTTCCTCTCCCTAGTGGGAAGGGAGAAAAAAATTGCCTCTTCTTTTCACTTTCATCCATTAAAAAAAAATTATAAATCACAAAAGACATCACCAAAAAATTACACTTAGCATGTGAGCACTAAAAAATGAGGCCACTTCTACCTGTATTTTTATTTTAAAATCAGTCACTGAAGGTAGTAGCCATAATATCTACACAGAGAGTAAACTTTTTTTTCCATCAGCCCTTATTTTCTACCCCTGAAAAACTCATCTTTGGCCGTAGGTCAGACAAAAAACCTCAGGGTCAGATGAAACCTGATTTACCAATCATCACACAGGACAGCTACAGAAGATTACCTGACTAAAGCCCAAATGACTCCTAGTTGTACCTATAGGTACGTTTGACCTGATTCACACTCTTGACTTACATATGCATAGCATACGCTCAAGCAAAAAAGGGCTGCATGCCATATATTTACAGAATGGCAGGAATCCATGGATGCTTCTACATGCACATATTAACGTCAATTTGAATGCACACATCAGATTTTGATCAAAGACAGTTATTCACTGACTCCGATCAAAATTTGAGGATAAGCATCAGCTGCTATAAACTATAAATCTCAGATGGTCTCTCTCCAATCTCATTGGTTTCTTGGTCAATCAGTCTAGCACACTGCAAATTAGACAGAGGGACTTGATCCTCAGATGGAAAGGTATAAGAAGAGAGAGAAGGGGTCTTGGGATTGAGAGGTTATATCAGTATCACAAAGACTGAAGGATACTTGCTGGCAAAGAAAACAAAGTGAGAGGGGAAAAGTGAGAGTTATACAGAATATGATCAACAGAGCTGAATGACTGCTTTATTTTGCTCAAAATTTTTGTTCAAAGCCTCCTGACATTTACAACCCAGTTTGGTTGGGTTGGACTTTTCCAACTTGAAAACAAAACTCCCAGTGGTAGAACAAATACCTCAAAGAGCATTTGCAGTGGAAATGCCCTCATAGGCACTTTGAAAGGCAGGCACTTCATAGACATTGACTAGATTCTCTGAACCATCATAAGCCTCTTCTAGCAATTCACAAAGAAGCTATGTAAATAGTTCTCCCTCAGCAGTGTAACGTCACCACAGGTCCTGGTTTGATGAGTGAAATGAAGCCGTTTCTCCCACCAGCTTTCAAATCTGCTCCTAGGTTTGGAGCAACAGATGCCTCTGGACCTTGGCCCCTTTGCAACAGTTGCATATGCAATAGCTATTCCCCTTTATGGAGTGAGGGGAAGCCACCCAGGTTGTGTCCTCTTGCTAATTCACCACACTAGTAAACTACTAGCTAATTCAATGAGCTACCTAATGAACAACTGAAAACAATGAAATCATAAAAATCACAAGTAGCATGTGTATAATTCAAAGCGGGGGAAGGAAAAGAGGTCTAAATACGCTAGGAATGTTATTTGCAAAGAGCTTTCGAGGCTAATTCAGCCATGTTGGCTTGGGGAGAGATGAAGAAGAGTGAAAGTGAACAGCAAGAAAAGACAATGGAAATGGAAATGAGCTAGTCAGACAAAAAACAGAATGCACTTTTTGTCAGTAATCTTTTGCTTGAACAAGTTTTGTTAAGAGCATATAAGTAGCACCACGACTGGTAACCTGAGCTTATGTCTAAACAAAATTGAAGACACAACCACAGAATCATGGATGCCTGAGGACAGCTGAGGTTTGAAGAGCTGTAGTACCATTAGACTGAGCAGAGCCACAGAGTAGCTAAAAGAAAATGAAGATCCTTTACTGTTACTTGGAAATCTGTTTGCTTTTAACTTTGTTCTGCTCTTTATTTTTGTATCACATGAAAATCAGTCTCGAACCAGCAGACAGCAATGCTAGAATAGATATCCACAGAAGCAGAACAGATTCCTCTCCCTCATTACAGATGTATCTACCAGCATCCCCAAATTGAGTACTTCAAAGACAACTTCTTTATTTATTCATATTTTACTAGTGAAATTATTTTCCACTCAAATTTGTAAATAAACACTTGAATCCAAAGTACCATATGGAAGATGCAGCCATGCTCTACGTTTACAACCTTAACTTTGTTGTTCTGCATTTCCAAGTAGAAGCAGCAGTTTTTGCCATTTTCCACAATCTGTAACAAGCAGTTACACACCACAGACATACACAGATCCTTCACACAAGTATCTACACACAACTGCTGGCCAAGCAGAGGATTTTATTCATCTGCGAGTACATTAGCAACTCTACAGGCAGGTCAATCTGCAGTTCTACTGCGTTTTAAACAAACTGTTCTGCTTACCACTGGTTTTGTTTGCTTTTTGTTAAGGGACACCAGAGCAGTTCCTAAACAGTGGGGCTAATCACAGATACATTTGAAGAGGTAGTATTACTTAATTACCTCCGCCTAAACTAATCACCACCTTAGGATCACTTAAATCATCTTCACTCATTAATTTTTTTTTCCTTCTAGGATAGGAAGGAATCAATAGTTTAATTTCACTATCATATGGTTGGGTTTATAAAGCTCCTGTCTGAAAGCAGAGAGGAGTAATGCAAGAAGAACCTTTTATTCTACCCAGCTTTTCAGATATATTATTTCTATCAAAAAATATGTGCAGCTGAGTGAAACACTGGCCTGCTGGGGCTACAGAAAAGGTTTGACAGAAAAAAGGTCAGCCAAGCTACACTTCACCTGCAACTCTTAGAGGAGACAGCAGTTAAGTTACGGCAACAGCAAGCAGGGAAAATAGGACACTTTAGAAAGGGCTGGCTCTCAAGTCATGCAAGTGCACACATCTGCATGCACCCTGGGTCTTGGATATGCTTAAAAGACTAATTTTTAAGAGAAACCTTTGTATGCTTGCTTATTTTGTGTTTGTTATGGACTCAAGAATGTGACAAGATAGTACGTCTTAGCTGTGTCAACCAACCAATCACAGAACCTTACTAAAATCTGCTAATAGGGCAGCAGCTGTATTAGGAAGCAGCTACAGGATGTATGTAACTGGCTGCCCACCAGCTCCAAGTAGGCAGCAACACAGGACACCTTTTGATCACCCAGAATGGAGCAACACTTCTTAATTAGGACATGTGAGGTGTTCCTATTTGCCAACACCACACGTCGTCTCATTTGGGAAGGCAGAAAAATGTTTCATATCCTGGAGACTGTGCTCTGCTCGGTGCCTGAGAGGGCATGAGGCTGCTCCAGGGAACCAGCCCCAGTAGCTGGTTCTGGATGGTCAACCAGCAATGGCCCCAGTACCACAGACCACTCAAAACTGCAAAGCAGATCTTAGCCTTACTTTCGCCACAGCTCATTCTTAATTCAGCTGTGATACCAACTCTCCCTGCCAGCTTTTCAGTTTTAAGGAGTTTCCCATCACCTCAGGAAATCTCTGTGTCCAGTTATGATTAGCACCAGTTTCTTTCACACTGCCAAGAGCAGTATGAACATCTGGTTCCTACCAAAATGTCTTTCCGCCCTTCCTTTTTTTTTTTTTAAATTAAATAAATAACATTACAAAGGAGAAGTGATTCATGTGTGGAATGTAACTTCACCTGATGATGAAGTACAACTGATTCATCCATTCATCAGGAAAGTAACCATTCAATGGGAGCCTCAGTCAAGCATCTTTTTATTGGGCACTACAATTCTGATCCCAACTGGTAACCTAAGTGCATGCTCCACACATACCCCTAGCAAATCCCCCCTCATCCGGCACAGTGAATTTACAAGCCTCTGGAAGACTTTAGGAATCAGACAAGAAAGCAGAGAATCAGCACCCCTTCTGTAAGCTTAGAGCTGCACGTCTTTACTCAAAGATGTACAAAGATCAACAACTCTGATGCCGGGAGCCATTAATAAACAGAGTTTTCTAAATACCATGAAAACAAATAGGACATTTGGTAAAACGCTGTGCGTCAGACTTCAAAACTTTGTCAAGCATCAGACATTTCCGAGATATTTCTACTTAATTTTTCTGCCCAGGGTTTACTAGGGTTTAGTTAGGCAAACATTTTAGTCACTTCAATATTTCCCTTGTTCCTGAGTTTTATTTCTTGTTCCAGATTAGTTTGTAAGTTAAAATGAGTCTGCATAACATCTTCTTACGCCATAAGCCAGAAAATCACTCTTCTCACCGTAAAATTATACAGCAATGACGTAACTCATTTTCCAGCGCTACGCTATCCTGAGACAGACTTCAAGTAAGTTGTTGGCAAAGTCGCCTAAACCTCAGGGAGCACAAATCAGCATTTACAGAGAACTTCACCCATCAGATAAGCATGCTTCAGAGGCTGTGTCCCACTTCTGAATGGTACATTTGCTCCAGAAATGTTACTTATATATCACAACATTATGCATGCGTCACATTATAACCGGTACTTACCATCACTGCTCCCTCTGAGCACTACATCTGGAGATGGTGTCTGCTGTGAGCGGGAGCCAAAGGAGTCCAGACTGTCAAAGGAATCATCTCTGCCATGGCGAGGCGGGGAGAGGGAATCGCTGCGTTCAGAGTCCCAGCAGTCTATATAGCCGCTGTCACGAATGCTCCGCTTTGGGCTCTCAATATCCTCTGTTTCCTACAGGGATGCACAGCAGGTACCTCTTCATAAAGAAGACACTGACATACTCATGAGATCCATTACACATCAGAAAACAAGCACCTTCCCAAATACTAAAAATACACTTCCCACAAAAAAGGTTTCTTTATTTTCTTCTCCTTTGCCCATTCAAAACAAAAGTGCAAGCTTGCAATAAACCCAAATTTTATGCTGATTAAGAGAAAACCCCAACTCGTTTAGTACAATGGCCTGAGAAAAAGTTGCAATAGACAAGTTAATAAAGTGATCAAAACTGAAAGTAACCTGAAACTTAACTTGTCGTCCACAGTCCATAGCACAGGCAAAGGCACTACAGTTTTAACATTGTGCTTGCATCAGGTTTAAGTCTGCTGCTTTCCAAAAGATTCCCCTCCTCCCTTTGCCCATCTATTGTATCTGGCTGGGACACCAGCAGACAGCATTTGCTGTTGCTGCTTCAGCTCGGCAAAATAATGAAGCAGTGTGCCCCAGCCTCCCTCTACCTTGAAGAGAAATTCCTGTTATGAAAGAGGGATGTCTTTCTCAAGCAATCAGCAATGAAAAATATGCAAAACGCTTTTCCTGATGCCTCAGAAGAATTCAGTTGTGCTCTTTACTCTTTGCCAGCTCCTGGCTCTGGGGAATATGAAAGCACTTGTAGCTGACCCACATGTTCAGAGCAGGGAGAACAATGGTTTTCTTTGACAGCCCAGTGATTATAAATTCTTTCCAGTGCAAGTGGCACATACTAAAACACTGCAACTCCAGCAGAGGAAAAGGTCAATAGAAACCATCCTCACCCTTGCATTATAATAAATCCCTTGTTTTAGAGAGTGTCTTAACATTAATTACAATCGCACAGGCTGAGAAAAAACAAAAATAACTACGTCTAGTCAAAGATAAATCTGTTTTTTTCTCCCCTGACAGTAAGTAAAGTCAGAGATGTGGGCGCCATTATCAGACTGACATTTTGTGACCCAAAGAGGCTGGAATGTGATTTTCTTCTTTTTTTCCCCAGAAGCATTTGAATATTAATTCCTAATTGCAAAGCACCCCCTGCTTTCCACTACCTGGGGCACAATGGTTATGTTGAGCACAGCTCCTACTGTCCCTGACTGCTAAGGTTTTACCCATTAGTGTTGCCAGAGAGAAAACCACTAGGGAACATCACAGTATGCTACAGCAGGCGGCCTCCACAAGAAAGCAGGTTTGCTGAAGAAGTGGTGGAGGGACGAGAGCCCTGCATTAACACACCAAGGCTTTTGTGCTGGAAAAGAAGGCTTGAAGCAAGGCCCAAAGTCCTGCAGACTTTTTAGGAAGAGGGCTTAATTAGTGCCACTCACTACTACTCGGCCAAAAAATACATCGAGGGCAGCAGCAAAGGCCACATAAGGCCAAGCTAAACTCTGGTAATATCATTAAGTAGCCAAATCAAAAGTATTTTCTAAAACCAAATAAAATGTATATATAATAAGTTTGTAACTAAATGACATGTAATTTCCTTCTCAGGACTGCTTAGTGAACTAAAATACTGATAGAAACACTAGACAACAAAGATCCATCTCCCTGAAATCTGCATGAGTTACACACATCCAAGAACAAATCTAAAAATCCTATCAAAATCCCATTCGTGACATGATCCAAAAATCTTTTAAAAATCCAAATTCCCTAAATCCTCTCATACCAATCAGCTGTTCTCAATCCTCAGGCACACTTCCATTTTCCTAAATTACTGAATGACACAGAACTATTCAGCAGCTTCAGGGACTTAAAATTGGGCAAAAAGCCCCATCCTGCATTCACTATCTCTCAGGCTTTGAAAACAGTCCAATTGTGAACTAATGAGTTCTGCAGACCCTATTTTCAAAAGCCTGTTGATCTTAATTTTGCATGCTGCTCACCAGGAATTAGGAGGCAGGCACCAGGATGGGATCCTAGACTTCTGTAAACATGTTCTTTACAGCCTTCCCCTTGGCAAAGCTAGTCTCCCAGCCCAACGCCATCTCACAAACGGGTACTTGTCCTGCCTTGAACAAATGTCATGTCCCAAATGTTATCAATGGGAAAGTGGTTAACTAGGGACTGATAACACTGTAACACAACACACAGCAGCACACTAGCCTTTCATATTTCCTGCTTAAATACACAGTATGTGACTGAGTGGCAGTAAAAGTGTGATTGCCAAATACAAGATGTGTGTCTCCAAGAAGTTCCACCCACTAAATATAATCAAAAAGCCATGGATGCTTTTTCATTGGGAATTTCTGGTTTAAAAGAAGAATGTGTACCCAAATAGTTAAAGAAATTAAAAACAGAGTGGCAGGAATAAAATTAGAAATGAATAGCCCTTTCAGTAGGAGAAGTAGAAAAAGATGAGTAGGAGACAACTTACAGCTAAGCTGTTTTTTGATTTGGTAATTTAAAAAAGGAGGGCAAAGAGGATTTATAACAGAAAAACTAAACCAGACTGAATTCATGGCCTACTTAATTATTAAATTCTGTGGAAAAAAATGCCAGTAGAGAATGTGATAAAGTGTCTTTTCATCACTCAAGCTCAGCTATAAAGAACATCAGAGTGTTGCACAGCATGATTAACATGTTCTATTTTACAACCAAATTCTCTTCAAATGCAGTTCCAGACAAGCCCAAAATTGCAGTGGGACATACTGCAGGGCTGCAGAAGTAGGGAGCTGACCTTAAAATAAGTCACCAGTGACCCTCAATAACAGCACCACCTAAACAAGGTTTCTCAGGACTGTGAAGTGCTTTGTTTTTACATTAAAGGAATATATAGCTTTGAGACCTTGAGATCTCTACTCTGCTCCCAGTTCCAACATCTGCAACAAATCAAGCACAGCCTCTTGCTTTTTCCTCGACCTGTAGTGCTCTGCACTGCCCAGCCAGGCACCCCACAATCATCAGCTCTCTGGAGAATGCTGCCTTTCAGTCTCAGCCTACTTCATCCCACAAAAGAGCTTGAGAAAAGGACCTCTAAAATGTTCTGATGATTCATTTGCTGGGTAAACATCACCCGGAAAAAAGAGGGGGCTCATGCTGCAAGATTAAACATTAAAATATAAATCACAATACTGCACAGCACTAACATTATAACAACCTGCACCTTGACAGTTTTTCTGTGCTAGCTCCCTTGTCCATTTTTTTCACCTTTCACAGACTCTTTGGAGTGGGGACTGCTTCTTCCTCACATCTTCTACTTGGAAACAGCTCAAGCATTAACTTTATTTCTTTATTGCGTAGGCTCAGTCACATAACTCAAGAGAGCCGAAGTCCCAAGTGATTAACGCAGGTCATTTCAAATGAAGACCAAAATAAACCTCTACAGAGAAGGAGGATGTTCTCTTTTCCTTTCCATTTCCACCTGCATATTCACAGGAATTGGACTCACAGAGATTCTACCCATTTAGTTAAGGCTCTCTGGTCCATCTAGGGTATAGGAGCTCCTGTCAGTCAGCCACGTATTTCTTCCTCTCCAGCAGCAATCCAGTGCTGGCCTTCTGAGATCCCAGGATGAAGAACTGCAGCTGGTGCAGATACAATACCACAGGATGCAAGGAGAGTAAAATGAATAGTCTCCCATGGTTCCCAAAGCCTACTGCCTGTGGTGATCTGGCCATTTACACGAGATGTGGAGAAAGTAGCAGGCACAAAGCTCACTGTGGACTGAAGAACTATCTGCATGGCCTTTCATGAGCAGTATGTCCAACACATGCAATATTAACACTGGGTGCTGTCATCTTCTTACATGCCTGCTCCTTGCCCCTTCCTTCCCCAGTAAATGTATGCTTGGATATCAGTGCTAAATGCCACTGAATTTAAATATCTCATGTTCAGGGCATGCTGGAGCACACAACCAAAAGTCCCCGAAACACTGCAGAGCAATCACAACTTTTCCTTTCTGACAGAGCTCAGCTCATCATAAACCACAAAATATGATTTCAGCAATAATTTAGAGCTTGGCAAAACACAGATTCATCATAACTATGCCCTTGGTGAAACACACTCTCCTTTTTCTACCCTTCAGCTTTATTTAGATACTTTGGTTTGATGTTTCATGTTGCAACTTAAAAACAAAAGAGATACCCATGAGACTGAATGTTTTAAAGGAGAAAAATCTCTGCTCCTCTGCTATCTTACTTTTGAGTCTCAGCTCCTCTATCTGAAACCCTGTGTAATAAATGAAAGTAATTCAAACCAAAACATATGGAAATAAAGATGACAGAGTCACATGAAAATTCTAAAGCCCTGTCTGACATCACGTGCTGCAACACTGATATTGCCATGAAGTTGGCTGCCAAAGAAAGTTGTGTTCATGGCTTGGTAGAGTCAGAAACACTTTTGAAGGAGGTAGGAGTTTAGTAAGTAATTTGTATTCCAGCCCCCCACTTCTCCAATATATAGCAACAAATAGGTTATTTATGAGAGTAATCAGTCAAATGAAATTTCCAATCCCAAAACATCAACAAAAATATACCTTTCTCATTTGTGCCAGTAAACCTTCAAACTCCTTCAGGTTCAGGGTTGATCCACTATATGACGTGCAGTTGTTTGCTGCTTTCCCTAGCCAATAAATGGTGACTAACACCTGCAAAAGTTAATACGAATTAATTGTAGCCACCTACACAGTCACTTACCTAAATTAACTTCCCTTACGCATCTCTCATTTATTCTAAACTGGACAGTGGCATATGACTTTGTTACATATAAAACAGAATTGGAAGTGCCTGTCAGTGGTTAAACATAAATGCATTGGGTAACTGAAAATTTAAACAGTCCTACAGAATATGTAACTTAATACATTATCTTCCTGGTATTTTTAGAAAAAGATTAAACTGTCATGTCTATCTGGAAAATAAACAGCAAATACAAATCTGAATAGAAAAACTAGGAAGATATTTGAAATTGTCTAGAAGACACGTATAAATATATGTCTGAAAATCCTATAGGAAAAAAATCCCTGAAGAGTACTACTATTAGTGGTCGTTAATGAAAACCATAAAGACTAATGGGATAAATAAAACTTCTCAAATGTGTGCCTGCCTATTTCAAGGACAGAAAAGGTAGTTTCATTTTTAATCATCTTAATGTAATTAACCAGATGACATGAGAACATTTACTTCCAGGCTTCTGCTAGCTTAAGAAATGCTTAGCCCAAGGTTAATCAAAAGCCATAAACATCTGGTTGTTTCTATCAGACTAACACAGAAAGAGTTAGTGATTTCATTCAAGTACTGACTTGATATGAGTCTGTAACTCACAAGTCACTTCAAAACTAGCATGGAAAAAAAGCCAAGAATTGCTCTTTCAAATGTCTATGTACTTTCTCACTCCTTCAGGTAGCAAAAAATCTGACGCTGCTAGTGTTGCACTTGTTTTAGGAAAGTAGAAATTAGGATGTTCAGGATGGTAAAACCCAACACATCCAAAACCAGTCCTCTGCACCCACATATGTCTCCACTTAAAGCACTACCTTTAATGGTACCTGTGCAGCAGCAATTTAGACTGGAAACTGATTGTCAAAGGCAATTCAGTTCAGTGTTTTGCAGTGACTGTAAATGCCAAACCATCACCTCAGAACTTAGGCTCTTTCTCATTTAATGCTCATTATTTGTCACATTCCATGACACTGCAAAATATTTAACTGCATAACAAAGAGGAAATATTTTGATGTGGAAAAGTTGTGCGGCCGCTAATAAGTAATAGTTGCCATTAACTGTCTTACAAAAGTTAAATAAACCGAAATACAGTATTCTATGTTTTGACAGAGCCATATACTTCATACTATATAGCAACCTAAAGAGAATAGGACTAGGAGAAATCCCAGGAGGGGCACTGGGGGCAGCCATCTCTTTCCTAAACTCCTCTTCCCTAAAATGCACCCACATTCTTCCGGTGCTTCCTCCTCACTCACATATATTAGACTTTATGTTAGCCTTTTCTCCTCAACTTTCTCTAACATCCCCATTTTTCATACAAGTGTGATATCTAAAATCACACACAGCTGAGGCCTTGCCAGAAAAGGACACAGCATGTGTCATGCAGATCCCCTGTTTAAAAAAAACCATAGTGCATAATGCAAAATATATTATATTTTATATATAAATATAGTTTATTTTTCCCTTTATTAGATAATATGCATGCCATGAAATAAACAATATTTTAATAAAGTTCAGAAATTTTCCCCTTGCTTTTAAAATTGCATTCAAATAGATACTACTGTGCTGAGTGAAAGGAGATGGTTTCAACAATATGGAATTTTCATCTTCAAACAACCTTTATCTGCTCTGTTTTTCTTCAACCAGCACTAGTCAACAAATTTATGTGAAAAATTCTTATAGTACACATTCTCAAGTTAAGTGAAAACATTTGCAAATACAGCATTCTTAGCAACCAGGAAACTGTCCAATTCATTTTGCCATTCAGTTCTCTGATGAAGGTTGTGGTATTTGTATTTATTTCTGCTATCATTTGATCATGTTCTCTCTTCTTCCTTTTTTTATCCATTGGTTTTGTTTGTTTTTATTCCCCAAATAATATCACATTTGCAAGCAATTCTGACTGGCTTCCAGACAAGGTTGAAGGATCATGCACCTGGAAAGCATATATTGCCTATGAGCACGTTGTGGAGGGTACTTTTTAAACTTTACATTTAAAACAATACATTTGTACAAAGACATTTAGCTGGTGCTCACAAGAGTGCTAAAATGCCAAGGCTGAGCTCTCTGCCTACAACTTTGTGTGTTGGATGCAGAAGATACTACTCAAAAGATGATGGGAAACACAGGATTTTTTTTTGGGGGGGGGGAAGGGGGGAGAGGAAGGGCATTGATGTTTTGGGCGTTTCTGTTGGTTTTTTTTTTTTAACCTGCAGTATGATTACTGGCTTGCAAAGTTATTAGGAAAAGGTCTTGGCATTTCCTGGCAGTTTATAGGAATGTGAGCCAAATATAAAATTGAATTTCTAAAAGTTTATAGCTAACTAAGGACAGACATCTCACTAGGCTTTAGGTGAATAACTAACTGTGAGACCAAAAAAGTTTAGCCATTTTCTTTTCCACTTCACAATTATAGGATGCATTATCATTGCTATTAGGTTAAATTAATAAGAAATTGAAGTTAAATGAAACAGCCTTCTGGGGAAACACTGATTTATTTGGAAGAACAAAGAGAAAGCTAGCAAATCTGATTGCAAAGACTCGCATTCAGATCTAACAACCAATTTTTTTTCATTTCAGATGCTTTATGCAAATGTACTTTATGCCCATTTATTCATGAAATGCTGCAGAAGCATAGTTTCACAGGCAAGTCAGACTGTTCCCAGTGAATACTGCAATGGACAGCACAGAGATTTCATTATTTATCCCTTATCTAAGAAGAGACAAGCTTTTTCTATTTTATATCTATTGTAAGACTGCTTTGCCATTACAGTTCTACCTAACTTTCTAGTACAGTAAAACTCGGTTAGGTTTGTATTCAGAAGAACTTCTCAGTAGTACTCATCTGTACTGTTTTTACTGGCACAATTCTTGCTCAGGCCAAATACAGGACTAACCAGACTTATAAAAAAAATAGAATAAAAAATATTCCAAGTGATGTACTTACATTTTTCAGCTTCCTACTACAGTCAATGTTCCTGGTTGCATGCACACAGGAAAAAAAGAAAAAGAAGAAAAACTGTCAGAAAGCAGACACATTATCCAAGAGCATGTATGGAGCAGGTCACGTTTCCCCTAACAAAAGCCTGCAGAGTGCTTCTTCTGGCTGGAAACACATGAAAGCTAAGAAGATGTAGTTCACACATTCATTTATTCATAACATGGGAGTATTTTGTCACCATTACTTCAATCATTAATTTAGAATTCTGAAAGTACAAAAAGAAAATGTGTTTATAATGGTCCCAAAATAAAGTAGGGCAGTGCCAAAAAGCCCTGCTGTGGAAAACATTTATTTTTTGAATGCATACTTGAGCACAGAAGACTGAACACTGTCATTCTTCTCAATTTACTTTTTCACCAACTCTTATCAAAGGGTAGAAGTTTTTTATGTTAGAAACAACAAAGCACAAAGTCTGTGCAAACATAAATGACATTTCAAAATTCAGCAAAGAAACCATTAAAAATGAATGGAAAAAAAAGTGTATCACATTCAAGTGCTGAAAACCAAATAAGACTAGCTCAGATTTAGTAAAGATTGTCTCTTGATTATAACGTAATTGCTGTCTACTACAACAGTAAGTTCACTTCAGCATTAATAGTTACCTGACAAAACCAAAGATAAATGCAGTTAAATCTGTGAGAATAACACAAGCCTAAAACCAGGCTTATTTATAAACAGGCTAAGACATATTTCTTTTATAATGACTTTTTAAAGACAATATTTCATCCACCAATACCCACATGGTAAGAAAAACAAAACAGTTGGGATTTTTTTCTTAATAATATAGCAGTGGAAAGGAGTCTTGCTTAACAAGTAAGGAAGACATTCTTTACAGCATTAGCTCATAACTTTTACAAGCTGAATGATCCAAAAAAAACAGATCCAATACATACTTCAATTAACATTTATATGAAAAAAAAAATGGTTAAAAATGTCATTATCTTAATCATGTGCAATAATGTCATATTTATCCTTTACCAAAGAACAAATACCCTTTAATCATATTTAAGAAAACCCAAAAGTCTTCAAAGAGGGGACAGAAATCACCTTCATGCTTTGGGAACTACCTAGCAGAAGACAGTCTTGAACATATTTCTCTACAACAGTCACGGCTTTGCTTGTACACCTCAATCCAGTTACTCAGTGTGAACTTGGACAGTGCTAGAAAAACATTTGGCTCATTTCCACAGCTGCTTTCTCTGAAGAGTTGATGAGGGAAGAAAAAAAATTCATTGCAGTGAAACACTTCACATGTATCCAGCATCATACTCAGGAGAGGGCCAAGCCATCTCCATCGAGTTTATTACTCCTAGTTTAATTTGCTTATGCGCTGGACAGCTCTCCTTGGAGCTCTATGCTAGTCCCAGCCTCTCAACCTGCTTCCCCTGAGGTACCCCACTATCCTCAACCCCAAAAGATCAATCTTCTGATCAGAAAGACTTTTTCTCTCTGGTTTCATATGGAGATCATGGGTTTATATGCAGATAACAGTTGTTTAGTGACTCCCTCCAGCTACTCATTGCCATGACTTTACAGGACATTGTGAAGCATCTGCAGTGTTACCAGATTAAGAAGAAATATGCTACATAGTCCCCTCTCACTGGCTTGTACAGGTGAGAAAAACCTTATATTAGAGTCAGAAACTTGGAAAGAAGCAAAAAAATGGGAGGCTATTCCTTAAAACAAGGAAAGTGGCCAATTTGATTTCAAGAACCTTTGAATTTTCCCAGTGCTTGAACACCATGAAAACTTGCCCAGCTTCCACTGCCAGAAGGGAAAAAAAAAAAAAAAAAACCAACCAGAATGCTGCTGAAATTTAGAAAATTGTTTCCATACACTTCTCTAAAATGGATATGTCTGACCAGGATTTCATTAGTGATCTTTCTGGCCAAATGAAACAAGGCCATTCAATCAACTCAGCAGTATTTGCTTGTCTGTAGAGCAGTAACTTTTCAATATTACACATGATAGACCAAAAAAAAAAACCCCAAACAAACAATCAGGAGAACTTCTAAATAACACCAATGACAAACTTTGTTAGTTTCAGGAAAATTTGGGGTGCTCTTGTTTTTGGGATGTGGGGAACTTGATCGCTATTAATGTAAAGGAGAATAAAATACAGTTTGACTGCTTGTGTTCCTTTAGTCCATGACGACAAAGTCTTTCCTGAAAGGGACAACAGCTCCGAATCAAGACTTCAATCTATGACTATATGGACTTCGATTCAAGCCTGCTCTTTGTAAAGACAGTAATTCTTTATGTGCCAGTTTCACATCTGTGTTTTAAATCACTTTGTGGACTGAAATGCTAAAAGTACAAGCTTTAGAGTCTAAGCACCTATACTGCTTGCAGTGAGGGATGTGTACATACCATGGCTAAAAAGCTGTTGATTAAAAGGAGATTTAAAAAAATTCACTTCACCCCTAAAAAAAGGAAATTAGTTATTAGGAAGGAGAACCTCTTAAAATGCACATGGTAATTTGTCTGGCAACAGGTGTGTGCTTCCGTGAAAAAGTATCTAAACTGCATTTCCAGTCCACACATTTCTCACAGACATCTTCAGCCCAAATATCATGTGCCAAGCCATAGTTCTTGTTAGACAATAAACAGACCATGCTCATGTCTGCACCTTGTAGAGTCTGAGAGACCTATAAATGTCCTATAATGCATCTTCAAACCAGTTTAATCTGAAATAACAGAGCTGTGTTTTTTTTTTCCCCAGCCTACATAGTTCATTAGTTGGACAGACAAAAAAGAATGCCATCAATTCAGACTCAGGAAAACCCCTAAGTCCCACAGAATCTCACTGCTTAACTAAACCAGTATTTTAAAAGAGCTGTGGTTGATCTCTCTGGGAAAAATAACTGCCCTTAGAAAAAGCCTGTTGAAGGGAACAATGTATTCTTCCCAGCACCCAAGGTTTCCCAAACCTCAGTTTCCTATTTGCTTCATACAAATGACAGGTCTATAGCCTTTTTTGCTCATCCTTAAATATTTACTATTGAATCACATGCATTTGAGGTTGTAACATGCTAATCACAAACTGCTGTTGTACTTACTTGATGGTTACTCTATTGGATGTGTCCTGCAGATCACCGGGATCAAAAAGCTGAGATTCTTTAAGTCCCAGCTCTTTGCAGCCTCTTAAGAATAAGATGATATTATCCTGAAAAGAGACCAAAAATAAACCCAAATTTTAAACTCTTTTTCATAAAAAAAACCCCTACCAAACCAATCTCTCCCTAACTCAGTAACAGCTCACAAAGAGTCATATCATTAGCTAAATGAAGAAGAACTAAAGACATTTCCAGTCACATAATTTGAGAAGCCAGTACATGTTTTGTTTGAAAACCAGATTAAATGTGAAACTTTTTTTTTTAAAGATGTGTAACTGAAACAAGCTTGCTGACTTTTCTCTTTCCAAACCCAGATGTTGGCAATCTTTAACTGAAAAACCCTGCTAAATTCCCCACCTACTGCTGCAGGCTGCCAACAGAACTGCAGCATGTTACTGGGCAGAAAAGGCTGGATTTCTGAAGGGAGCAGGAAGGGTAGATATGAAACAGCCCACCACCATTTAAGCAATCAGTTTGCTCAGAAAGCGTTTTGCACATTGATACAAACAAGCCAGTTACTCTTAGTAAACACAACTGGTCTCTCGCCTCTCCAACCTTAACCAGACAGTAGCCACTGGGAAAAGAGGTAGGTGCCTTCTGCCCAAATAAAATGCTTGCAGCTACATTTTACAGGACCAGTGTCTGCAAAAAGAAACACCAATTTTGTAACAGTTTTTATGAAGGATTTACAATTTTCAGAGTGTAAAAATTACAAATAACTATGATTAAGCAGAAACTGATATAAGCCTCTTTCAAACCGAATATGAGTGATGACACATAGGTTTGCACTGAGGGGATTAAGTCAGTATGTGTGCATATACATTTAATGTTTGGTTTATATTTACTTAAATTTACGAATGTACACTGCACCGGTTTTATAGAACCAGTGAATCTTTCTTATGCAGACAAATCTCGAAGGCCACTAGACAACAAGTTTTTATATATATACGCCACTAGAGCAGCAACTGCCAGGGTAGATGTGTGGACAAGTAAGGATACAATGTACAGCTTGATACTCTCTGAGGCCTCTCATCTCAAACCTCCAGCTGGAGGCAAACTGCCATGGGAAGATTTAGAGTGCAGCAGAGCCACAGAGTGCGGCAGACAGCTCCATTTCTGCACAATCTGGGAAGCAGAGGTGCCTGGGCAGTGTTTAGGTCTTGCCCATCCTGGATGACAGAGCAGGATTCATGAGTAGGGCTCTCCCCACATCTGCTGCTGGGCCTTTGTTTGGGTGGCACGACCATAGCTCAGCGACAGCAGCCTTGTTTATTCTGTTGGGCGCAGCAATCAGCATGCTAATCGCTGCGGTCTCTGCATGCCAGCACTCTTGCACACAAAGCTCGCCGTCACCAGCTCACCGCAAAGAAATACAGACTTGGAAATCTGGAGGAGCCCAGATCTCCCTTTTTTTTTTTTTTCCCTGGCTGAAATTTAACAGCTCTGGAGGGAAGCCATGGGGGAAAGGAGCAGCAGTTGAGAGAGCAGAGAGCCCATAACCCAGAGAGACAGCATCATTCACGACATGAAAAGTTGCTTGTAAAATTCTCCATCTGGCTTACTGTTTGCATTATAATTTTCCAACTGCATCATGAATAACTCTTGTGTTTAGGCTTTGATGGAGGACAGTTCTGGTCACTTCCAAACGGTGGGTGGAGCAACGTGTAAATTCAATAAAAATGTAAAAGCATTAAAAAAAAAGTCCCTAACAATATTTCCTAACAAAAATATACAGGAAATACAGGACAGAGTAACCTAATAGGTTTAGAAAACAATCAAAGCAGGGGCAACTCCTAGAGTAACTAATTGCATCCATCTTCGTGCCAAAAGTTCATATCCAAGTTATGTGAAGCAGTAACAAAAATATCAGCTATTTGGCAGCCATGTAGTTTGGAAATTCAGTTCTTCTGTTGATGAACAAATGCCCACTGCTCAAAAAAACCCCAGTGCCACCACTCTATGCCTGTTTTCATACATGCTGTTATTTTGATGGTCATCGTAAAGATAGCGTTTGCCAACAGTCAAACCATTCCCCGAACAACTCCTCAGAAGGCTGGTATCTTCTACGGGCACAACTAACCACACATGGCAACAAGATGCAGCCAGTGAGCACTGAAAAGTTTTTGCTTTTGTTAACATTCTCACAGTTTTTATTTCCCAGTGTTCCTAAAAATGGCAATTTGCTTGAAAGGATTATCAAAAAAAAAAAAAAGCCAACGAAGAAATTGTTTTCAAGTTACAGATACTCAGGTAAACCTGCCTAGGCTGCCTATCCCCAAGCCAAAAATGTACCTCATACTAAAGTTTTCCTAGTTCACTCCAATACACTTGAGATTTATATGTGTTAGTTCTGTTGAGACTCTAGAGAAAAACCCTCATAAGCCACTAAAAGGAGGAGTCTTATCGTCAAGACCCAGCCCCCAGCAAAGCTTTCTTTCAGGATTACTACACCTTGCATAGGCTAAGTCCTGGTTTCTTTGGTTCTCAGAAAACTTTCCTTATATTTTCTATTTTTTGTGAGAAATTATATTTCTGTATCTACATGTTTTTTGTAGTCATCTACAATGCCAAAAAGAAGAGAAAAAAAAAAAAGGTTTATATGCAGCAATGAATATAAAACATCCTTAAAGAAGTGACTGAAACTGCACACCTAATGTGCGTGCCCAGCTCCTTACAACTTGGCTGAGTTAAACAGGTCATGCAAATGGGTCACGCTGCAATGGCAAGGATGGCAGAGTGGCCTGCTGCCATGCCTCAGCTAACAGGGTGGTATCTTTTACAGTGGTCTCAGAAGACACACGGCCTGAACTCAGTCACTCTGGCAGCCCCTACAAAGGCACTAATGCACACTGCCTCCGCACATTAAATGGAGATGATACTGCCTTGTCTCAGCCATTACTTGCTGCAGTTGCAGAGCTGGAGTAGATAGGGGGCTGGTCGCTTGGTCAGCACACCATTTCCTACAGCCCCAGGGGACCTGCAACTGCTTCATGCTGTCTGCTGTTTCTGCCCATCCCACTATTTAATCAAAAATACTGTTCTAGCTTTTGTCTTCCATGCACCCAGAGGAAGTGAACTTACAGGTTATTGTCTAAACTTCTTTTGCAAATTTTATCTCTTTTTTAATCTAGAAAATTTTATATTTGTAAACACACGAGTTATTGATATCTACAAATCTATTCATGGATAATCTGTAGGCATCTACAAAATTTTATCTATGCTGTATCTATACAGTGACATAAACTAAATAGGCTGCTTACAGAAGACAAATGCTTCAGTGTGGTGACAGCAGACACAAGCACAGGATGTACTGATAGGTTAAACCCCAGCCCTTTTCTGCCTGCCTAAGCAGAGTCCTGACAGTGCTAGATTAGCACTGTAAGCAATGTCATTTCCTTACGAGTATTAGAAATGAAAAAAATCATTAATGTTTTGCTATCCTGAATTTCAGAAAAAATAATCAAAACACAAAACACTACAAACCCTCGAGCAAAGCCAGCCACAAACCACCAAGAAGGGCCAGAGAGGAGCAGGGATGCACAAACAGGGGTACCGGACACTGACTCTCTGAGAACTCAGCTGGAAGGAAGGGAAAGCAGCTCTTGCTTTTAAAGGTCCGCTTTGATACCACCAACTTTACCATCTGGTGTGTAATCTGACAGACTCACCTCTACAAAATCACTTTGCCAGGACACCAGCTGCAGGTAATGCAGAGACAACAGGAGGCAGAGGGGTTGGTTACACGCCTCTACAAAGGTGGAGGGAGGAAAGAATATGCTGCTCATTTATAATCTCTTTTTCCCCCCTGTTTTTAAAAGAATGATAACCCATGTGTTATAAATACTAAGAAAGGTTTACTGCACAGCATTAAGTCATTTTCCTCACATGAAATGGAGCACAAAATCCTGAACTCTGTAAAAAAACCCCACAGAAATTGGCAGTAGTGCAGGACAGACACCCTGGAAAGCCACCGCAAATTCACACAGTAGCACTGCCAACACACATGATAGTTCAAGCTAGTGAGAATCAAATATTCACAGCAGGCAAATTCTCTCCATAGGATCTGCTGATCAGATGCAATGGCAAACAGCTTGAATTTGGCCCACTTCCATTCCTTTCATCTGCCACAATAGTATACAAAATATTCTCACTGTATTCACGCGGCAAATCAGACCTGCAGCTTATCACTGCACAGCCATCATCCGTCAGATGAGCTACTGCATGACCTGGATGAGATACACAGATAAACCCGGGGAAAACAAAAGCAAGCCAAGCTGTACATCTGCACAGAACGCTGAACAAAATGCCAAGTGCATGCCACTTCTAAGAGTTTGGGATATTATTAGTTGCCAGTAGCACTGTGCTGTTTTGCAGGACAGCTGCAGAGAAACAGGTGGCCTTTTTCATTTCTGGAATGCTGAAACTTGCCCTGCTCCAGAATAAATTGGAAGATTTCTAAAAAAATGTATCTATATTTCCAAACTGCTTTTCTGAACAATTTCCAATACAGACTCTAAAAGCCTTTTGCTTATTCTCAGCATTTCTTCCTAATTCCCTCATTTTTCCATTTTTTATAAATAATTGGTGGTGATAATTTTTTAATATAAAAGCAATGGATCTTGACTGATTCACAAGCACATGGAAAGAAAACACTGAAACATTCAGTTCAAGTCCACCAGGAAAAAGCTTTCACGAGAAAAGACAGACACACACACATACACACATATATATTCATTATTATTTATCCAATATGCTTTACTATTTATGTTTCACTGTATGATGTGTTTTAGTCTGTATATAATGTTTCATAGTTCATATAGTTTGCTTTACTGTACGTATAGTAAAACTACATTTCAGAAGACATTTTTTTCTGTGGCAAATTCCAGATCAGTAGATTTGGAAGGAGCTCAGTCGTATTCAGGACACATTCACTTGGAAACTTAGAACACTTTACCTCCAGAAGGTGCAGGATGACAGCCCACCAGAACTGAAGCGAGCCCCACCAGCACAGTACGGGGAGACAAGGCTGCATGCAGCCCTGGACCCGGGCACACAGCAGCCTTAGCTAATGAAAATTAAACGCTGCATGGGGAAAACCCGAGAGTGACCCTGAGACCGGGGAGGGAAAGCAGGACTTACCAGCCCGTCAGTCTGGCCCGATCCTCGCCTCCCGAGGCGCAATGACCCCGCGGAGCAGCAGCAATGACAGCCGGCTGCCGGGGAACCCCGCAGCTGCCGATGGCGGGGCTGCGAACCCCAGACTCCACCCCCACCACTGCGAGCAGCCCCGTCACCCCCCAGGAGGAGAACAATCACTGTGTGTGGAACTGTCTGAGCTCGAAGGCAAAAACCAGGTCCAGAGAATGAATGCAGAGATGATTCAGTTAAAACGGCAGCAATAATGCTCGCTGTCCTGAGACGAAACTGAACGGCTCCGAAGGCAGGAAGGGCTGTAGGAGTCACTGGGAGAGAGGCCAAGCTTGCCGGCAGCACCACAGGCCAGAAAGCCTGACAAGCAGGACTTTTCACAGCTCAGCAGAGGAGGTGGCAGAGACTCTCTTTGCAAATAAAGCCAAGCTTTCTCCTACTTCTTTTTGGGTCATTCACAAGGAAAAGATGTGCCTTCGCAAACAACAGCCCCACTCCCTTAAGGAAAAGGCAAAAAAAACAAACCTTAAAACCTCTGTGAAGAAAATGGGTCTGTCAGAAGTGTACTGCAACTACAACAAACTTACCAGACACCCCTCTAAGCAATCTCCAGGTAATATCTAAGACTGCCAGAAGACGCTCAGTACCAGACCCCCAATATCCAGCTCAGAAGTGCCAGATTCCTACAAAGGTGCTTAGATCCTGCTGCTTCCAGCAAGACTTAATAGGTTGGAAAATTGCAAGCGCCTACAGCAAGAAGATAGTGCACAACTTTGATACCACTACTTTATACTACTTTGGTAGTAGAAAACTTACCCTTGTTTGACAATGTGAAGGGAAAACAGGCCAAAGGAAAGAATTCAACTTTTCAGAGAGTTGCTCTTAGCATTTTTGGCATTCAGCAAAATCTTTTGCTATTAGTTCCAATCATTAGTCTCATATAAAACACATATTCAATCTACATTAATAAAATGAAAGTAAGCAACAAAAAAAACAACCCTCGAAATTACACCATGCAAGTTGATGAGGGGATGAGAGGAGGAAGGGAGGGAACTCTAAATAAAGAAGCCCAAAATTAATGAAATGTGTCAAGCAAATCAAATTGCCCTCCAGATACCAAAAAGCACAATGTTTAAAATCAAAAGCCTGTAACAATTTTGAACAAATCAGAACTACAGCAGCACTACTCAGGAAATTATCTCAGAATTTTCCTACATCTGTCCTTCACCATCAGATTATTTGCCTTTTAAGATCTTTGCCCTGTAACAAATTTCAACTGCATTTATAAGTCTCTTATACAATTCAGCACATTACTATCATTTGTATGATGGTTAAATACTAAAATCTTCAAACAAGTATGGCCATGTTGTGTACACTGAAAAGCAACTGCAAGGAGCTCAGAATATAAAAGGGCATTGAAGGTCCTGGTGAAGGTAGCGAACATGTTATGCTGGGCACAGAATGGATGATGTGTCTTATTTCTGCAATTTTTTAAATTGCGATTAAATTCCCTGTAGCATGTTATGATATCAAAGGAGGAAAGAGACCTTAAAGGAAGGGGGAAGCATAACAGGGAAAGAGAGAAGAAAATAATGGGAGGGGACCATACAAAAGAACATGAGCAAGAGCAGTCTTCAACTCAACAGGCAAGAGCAAACCATGGGGGGGTGGGAGGGGTGCACACAGAACAAGCACAAGGCTGACCCTATGACTTCACTGGTTAAGTAGGTCCTGATATTTCTCCTTGCTGCATCAGGTCATTATCCCTCAAGACACAAATAAAACATTTAAATAAATGGGGGCTCAGTCAACATCCTTGTCTTTGGGGGAGAGAGCAGTCAGATTTGCCAAACCCAAGATACACCCTGAGTAAGATGGCTTTGTTTACAGCAATGAAGACAGAACATAGGCAGGCAGGGAAAAAAGCCCAAAGCATTTCCAGGCTATTCACTGGCTCCACTGCTAATGAAATCACAGACAGATGTCAGCCAGATGTCAGATTTCACTCAGTCTTGGAAACGGAGTGCCTATTGATGCCATACTGTATGGTAACAGCCATGCCGTAGCCAAGGAAGAGGACAACATTTCCTTTCCATCCCTCCTCCACAGCTTTTTAGTCCAGGATGACAGCACTTGGCTAGTGAATGTTTGGGCCTGAGTTTCACGATTTCTTCCGTTACTCACTTTTCACGTCTTTGATGAATAAATATCAGCAACAGCAGGGTTAAAAACAAACTCACATACAGTGAATTGCAGGCGAACACTCCTAGAAGCTGCTGGGAATCACCTTGCAAATCCAGAGTCAGGTGGGGAAAACCAGAAGGAAGAAAAGACACCACCAAAAAAGCAAAGCATGTTTCCATCTGCTGTAAAGGAAAGGACTGTTATTTGCACCACTCTGCCTTGTTGGTTGGGCTATGAAATGGGTCAGGACAAAACTTAACTGCAGAGTGGGTTGGGACAGGAGCTACAGAAAAGATAAGATTGAAAGAAACATCACGATCATGTTCACAATGCAACTGGAACTCAGCACCTGTGGCATCTACTCCTTCTTAACCATACTCCTGACAATAGTTCTGCTGTCTCTCTAAAGGAGAAAAAAAAGGTCATGAAGACAAATTTGACCTTTATTTGCACTCACATTATAAGTGCTGAGAGTATGACTAACCTAAACAGAGATGTCAGGGAACCCTGAAACCACAGCTAGTGCCACAATGCTTCCCTCAGGACATCCTCTTGGGAAAACTGGGCACTCTCCATTCTCAAAGAATGCGTGGCTGCTGGCCCACAGCTGAGCTCTACAGCAAAATATAAAAAACGGGCAAGAAATTCACAACTAAGGAGAACATGCTGTTTCCTAAGTTTGGTTTATTTGTATGTGATTATCAGGATATGATGAAGCATTACAGAAAGCACACAGTCTGACTACAGATTCAGAAGATCTCAAATGCAGCAATTCCAAACAAACTGCTTAAAGTAAAGAAAAAATACATACTCTTTAGATTTAAAGTTGCAAGTCATAAGAAATACTACACCAAATACTGTGAAAACAACACCAGCCTGTAAGTCAGGAGGGCTCCAGGCAATGGGCCCACCAAAGAAACTAACCTAAGCATTAAGTATTGTCAAGTATGGTTTTTCACTGGACATCCTGTTAATCACCCTGCATACAAAAAAAAAAAAACCCAAAACACAAGGAAATTCATAGAGGAATAAAGCTGAATTACTTTCTGAGTGATACATCCAAAACCTACAGTACTGGGGTAATCCAAAAGAACGCTACAAATAGCTTAAGATCCAACACAAATAAGCCCTTTAGGTGTTATGTGCAGCCATCAACGACAACCAAACACTGCTGAATAAACCTTTGCCTTTCCTGACTTCTGTCAAGGTAATTGTATGTTAAGCCATGGCACAACAGATGCTTTTAAAAAGCTATTTATGTGTTCCTGTTAAGATACTGTTCTATGGTGATAAAGAAGTCTACCTATGCAAAGCAAACGTGTCAAAATTTATTCAATGTTTCCTTAATTATATTAGCATGTCTACTAAAAGATACTGCCTTTTGTCACATACACTGCCTTCCTTTCTCTGCCTGCAGACTGTAGGCCTCAAGAGATCCCTTTGATCACATTTGATACCCCAGGGCACTGTTACCCGATGCGTGCTTTCTATATTTTGACTTGACTGTAGAGAAAATAGCCTTGTTTTCCAGGAAGAGCAACGTTGACTATTCAAGGAACCCAGCTCCAGGGAGATGTAACTTGCCACAGGACCTTTGGAATGGAGGGGATTAGAAAATGAGGACAAATCCTGTGCATCATAAGCCTGACCACCTGAAAAGGTATGTCTGAGGGTAATTAGTTACCTGACCAGCATAATCTATTATAAACCAGTAAAGGTAATTTAAAGCATAAACAGTGCCCCTGTGTGCACATTCAGAGATGACTATCTGAAAAAATTTTTCTCAACCTGTGATGAAGCAAACATAACTTTACTTTCTTGCTCTTTTATGTTGCATGTTCTCTTTTGCTTAGTACATGAGCAAATCTATCTTCCATTTATAGTCAAAAATAGGAACAGTTGGCCAATACTTGGACTTCTCTCAGCAAAGAGAGCAGCTCACTACACAAGAATCAGGATACTACTATGCAGCTGAAGCCGTTTAAGGGCCTCTGCATCCCAGTGTCCAAGTACAGCTGCTGTAGGTGGGCCTCAAAAGATGCAAGAAAGCTGCCTGTGGGGGCCAGGGGCCTGGCAGTAGCTGTTAAAATCAGACCAAATCTCTGTTCCCCACGGCAAACAGCAAAATAGTGAAACAGTCAAGAGGACTCATTCCTGCTCAGTTCGTGACCTCTGCAAAAAAAGCAACAAATTCCATTTCTTCTTTCAAATTAAACATCTACTCTTTATTGCCCAGGAATATGTTTTAATAATCTGTGGTGTTCAAGGTTTGATAAACATCAGAAATCTCTTTGCTGCTGTTACATGATACCTGACATACATTTTCCCCCCACTCATAGCTTTGCATATTCATGCCAGCATTACATAAAACACACTAGACTTCTTTAATGTACACGTTGGGGTCTCCTTGCAAATACTTCTAGAAGAAGCTGTTCAAGTCCAAAAACCACCATTTTTTTAATTGGCTTTTTGTACTGAATGCAGTTCCAGCATGTTCCACGTGGAAAACCTACATTATTGGTTTTACTTCCATTAAAAAAAATAAACAAAAAGCTTTCACATTTGGATGTCAAGAATGATTTGGTGAGGAAAAGGGAGGGGAAGAAGATCAAGAACTTTCAATTTGCTTGAAGTGCATTTTACAGACAATCAAAATATCTGTGCAAAAAGGTGCCAAGTAAATCAGTGCCCTGTCTTAACTTCAACCATATACAGTGTAACTGCCTAAATTACTAAATACCACAACACTCATGCCATGTATCTGTTGTTTCTTTCTCATATTTGAAAACATACATTTAGTGTCTATGGTCATAACAGTCAGTCATCTTGATTATCTCCAGTTTGGGGCTTTTTAATGGCAAATATTCAAGACAAGATGACTTACCTAACAGTCTGGCAGTGATTTATTTTCCAGCCCTTTTCAACCACCAGTAAAGCATTCCCTCAGTTATAATTGAAGAAGTGGCACAATTATTCAGGAAGCTATGGTAGCTGCAAATCTAGACGGACTAAGCAGAATAGCCAACTTAAATTACTCGTGTTCATTAAGCCTGTACAGGTCATGCAAATCTGCCTTTGAAGCACCATTTGGAAAGCAGGATTCATGGATTACATCTGGATGCCAGAGTCATTTGCAATTGGGAAGTCTAAGCTTTCAGGAGGAATAAAAGGTAGTACAATAATACACTGTATTTAAGAAGCAGAATTTCCTCAAATTAATGGGCATAAAATCAAAGGTTAAAACAAGACCGAAAGAAAGGAACTCTTCTTTAATACAGTGTATTCCTATTGCAGAGGACAACTAAGGATCTCTTCTCCTACAGGACAGATACTCCTGTTCAATTTTCTGTCGACACACTAGAGGTGTACTCAAGGCATACTTCTGCATCATCCACTCTCCCTTAGGGATGCACAAAGCAACAAGGGTAGGGAAATTAATACATGAATCACACCAAGTCTTCAGGAAGAGGAGCTAGGAAGTGGAGATGGCAGAAATAGCTTGTCACATATGTTGGTGAAGCGAAAAGAAAGGGGAAGCAAATCAGCTATCACCACCATGATTTCTAAAACTTCAGCTCATACACTGTCCTCTGTTCCAACCAGACCTGAGATCACCTTTTGTGTGGAGAGGAAAATGGGCAACTGTGCTTATAGTTGAGCTTACCTGGTTATAACCAGTGGCTCCTGCTCAGAACAGCTGCACATAAGGCTAGCAGAGATGTTCATGCACCCTCAAAAAAAAGTCTCCAACTCCTCCCCTACTATTTCTGAAAACCTTTGCAATTTAAAGCTACATTCTACAGACTGGGTAAGACTTAGTTGATGAGAGTGTATAAAGAAAAAGGTAAATTTAATAGTATTGTTTTTATATCCTCAACAGAGAGATGGGACTCAAGAGTTCATTTGATTGTGCAGAGACAGGTGTATCTAGACACCGGAACCAATAGTCCAGCAAGATTATCTGTCAGGCTCCATGGGCTGTGAAAGCAGCTGTACTAGATTCAGAGCCAACAAGAAGCTGCCAGCAATTTAGCTGATTTAAAGCACTGCAGAGCCTCCAGTCCGCAGCCAGCTCGCATGTCTCCAAACTATTCCCGCAGGTGTAGATTTCTGGAGAATGCAAATGTTACACGTGGCTACCCAAAATCAGCTCAAGGCCAGTGGGACTTAATGGCTTTGACAAGCACCTCTGTGCTGCCTTTCCTAGCAACTGGGGAGTATTTATCAGACCGTATTGCCTTGCTTGAATAGACAGACCCAGCTGAGGCTCAGCACTGTGCTAAAGCTAATCAGCCCTTAAATCTGGAGACCCTACTAAGAGCTACTTGGGGCTTACAAGGTCAACAGATGTAGCCCCATCTAAATATAGGGCATACAGAGCTATGCAACTGCCTTAGACATTATAGTAACACTGCCCAAACTGCAGCACAGGGAGTCCAATCAACCAGGAGATAACCAGACCCTGACAACTGTTCTTTGTACATGTACATGTATATGCCAGTCAGCCCAGAGCTGCACAGGAGGTTCAGCATGCCCTGTGCTCTGCATATGAGTACAGAGATCCTGGAGTCAGCAGCACATGAGCAGTGCCTGCTTCCTGGAGCTTTTTGGCTACCTGGAAATCCCTACATGTGTTATGCTGCACCATTAAACTGATCTCATGCCTTTGGGCCACTTGTCCCTGAATGGGAAAGATGCTGGTGTCGAGCAGCTCTCCTGCAAGAGGTGTCCTGTGGCTGTGCTAAGCCAGGGTGATAGATGCTGCTGCCAAACCCAAGTGGACTGTTCAGTGAGTCGTCAACACCCACAACACAGAGGTTATCCAGGGTTTTCCATTCTCTGGCATATCCCAGACTCCACCTTCCATTATCCTGAATAGAGCAGTTGACTGTTTTTCCTCTTATTTACTTCCCTTCCACTTCCTAACTTCAGACTGGTTCTTTTATTCCTCCAATTTGTATTGTAAAGTTATAAAGGACAAGAATATTTGTAAGCTTATACAAAGAGAATAAATCATACTGGAAGCTATGATGGAGAATACTGCCAGTCTTTGAAGTTCTCGATCTGCAATTTGCTTACATAATAGTTTGTACACAGGTTTAACTGCTGGATTTCTAATACTGCTCATCAAATTTCAGCCAAGAAAAATGGAATAAGAAAGGTGAACTATTCATAGGAAGACAAAGTATCTGCAAGAATTTTTTATGCAAGTATGAGAACACTAAGAACTCACAGTTCTTCAAAATATGTAGAAGTCTGGAATCCAAGAAGTTTCAGTTCTCTAAGATCATATTTTAGAAAGTAAATATTAATCAGGATTGCATGGCTCAAGAGATTGGGTAACAGTATTTAAAAAGCAAGTGATTAATCTCTGATCAACCAGAGGGTAAGGACTAAAGAGCATTTAAGGTCTCAAACACCCCCGGGAACTAGCCAACTTAATCTAATACTGTGGGTGCTGACTCCAGGCAGACTTAGGATTTTATATTTTCTTACACACAGTCCTCATGCTTACGAGTAGCCTCCAAATTTCATTAGAACTACTCCATTATCCCCCCAAACTACTCCATTATCCCCCCAAAAATTCTGCATTATAGTTATGCTTTGAAGAGCCAACAGCAGTTAGATCCCAGGATTGTTCATAACACTGTGCCAACAAACTGTTTCTTTGTTTCTTGTTTCTTTGTTTTCTTTCTAACTGCAAAAATGTTTTTTCTTAATTATAAACTTCTGAAGGCAGAGACTTTGGATGCCGTATAGTGTCTAGCATAAAAGGGATAAAGAAGACCCATACCAGTAAGTTGATACTTACTTTTCAGGAACACAGGTTTTGATCACTGCCAACTGTATCATTCGAAGATCTGCAACACTCAGAAATTTAAGGCAGGCACACCTGAAGATACAGGTCCTAAACTCCCTTCAAAATAATCATAATATTGGATTGGCTTTTGCTCTTTTGGTTGTTTTAGACAGAATGATAGATTAAGGAACAACTGGTGTGACATTGCTGAAGATAAAGTATCACCCACTCGAACACAATACTGCTAATACCTCACTCAAATTTTTGTTCGACTGTAACAGTTCTCTCAGAGGATGTAATTACCTTGCTTCTTTCTTGTGTAAAATTCTAGTCCACTGACATATCAGATTCCACCCAGTCACTATTCAGCACTGTAAAAATAGCACACAGGTGTGCACACTAAGAAGGAAGATCAAACTTGGCTAACTGCTTCTTACAAAAAAAACCAGAACAAAACAAACCCCAGCCTCCTACAACAAACTTTGCCATGTTTGTTCTTACGTAAGTCTGTCACTAAACACTGACTTTTGTAATGAATTCTACTTGTTCTTTTGGTGCACATTTATTTATTTACTTATTTCTTTTTTGCCTCCTTATAGGCTTTTATAAAATCTCTGACAGCACTCCCCAGGGACCGTCCATTTGATATACCAATTTGCAACTAGTTTGGCCAACTACTGATGCAATTTCCACATTTGTTCATAACTTTTCTTTTACGAATCACAGAATGGTTTGGGTTGGAAAGGACCTTAAAGCTCATCCAGTTCCAACCTCCTGTCATGGCCGGGGACACCTTCCACTAGACCAGGTTGCTCAAAGCCCCATCCAATCTGGCTTTGAACACTGCCAAGGATGGGGCAGACACAACTTCTCTGGGCAACCTGTGCCTGTGCCTCACCACCCTCACAGTAAAGAATTCCTTCGTAATGTCAAATCTGTATCAACTTCTTTCAGTGTAAAGCTATTACCCATTGTCCTTGTAAAAAGTTGTATTACTGTATGTCCTTGTAAAAAGTCCAGTTTCCAATACACAGTATCAAGCCTATAGGGTTTTTGGTTTGGGGGTTTTTTTTTGGTGTTCTTTCTGTTTGGTCAGTTGTTTTTTAATTTGCTTGTATTTTCTTTAAAAATCAAAAGCAAAGCAAAAGCAAAACAGTCTATCTGTGTCTGATGCATGTGGACTCTCAGGATGTTTCAAGTTATGTTTTTCATGCAGTTGTTACGGTTTAAGAAGCAACTTCTGTCTGACCTTTTTAGGGGTAAGAGGAGAAACTTAATGAAAGAAAATATCCGAGTATTGTACAAAAATAAAGGTTTTTTTCTACTTCTGCGTATGTCAAGTGAAAGCTGTATAAATCATTTTTCTAGATCAGAAGTTGAGAGAGAGATTTTATTATCCCGTGCTACTGACCTGTGCAAGCGGTTTTCTGCCACAATTTTCATAACCTGTTTACAGTATCACCTCAGTGATATCCAGAACTCCTTGTTATCTCCACAAAGGTCAAATTCCTGACGTATTAATTACACTGAAAATTGCCCTAGATTACCTGAAACCTCAAATAACTGCACCCATTCACCATCCTCACTTTTAAATAACAGAGGATATACTGTGCAGCGGTGCTAATACTTTGCGGCTGATCCCTGTTAACTCCAGAAATTAGAACAAAATGTCACTATTTACCTATCAGGTCTGTCAGCTTTCATCTGAAAACCAGGCTCAGAAAGCAGAGAGTGTTTGTAGCATGGCCCTACTCAATGCGTGGGACAGGAGGAGACAGGAAGGACAAAAAGGTTAAAACCAGATATCACAGACCAGCATTCCTGGTCCACGCACTGCTGGCCAAGGAAATGGAGCTGCTTCACAGTTCAGCCCTCCCTAGCTGCCAGAATGACCTTGGATCATTCCCATAGTTAGCCAAAGACTAGCTGATGCCTGCGCAGTAAGTCAGTGTCCCACTGACACTTGAGCTTTACAGTTCTGGCTACTAGGCTCCATCTCCTCATGTCCATCACCAGGCAATCAGGCCTGCAGCTTCTCCCTGAAGGCACTCACCAAGCAGCTTCACAGGAGCCCCTACAACTGCATTATCACAGCTTCAGTGCAAAGATCAGGATGCAAAACTCTACTGGAAACTCACATGTTCAGCCAGAGGAAGGCATTAGCTCTAAGATCTCTAATGCTGTTGCTAGGCAGAAGTGGTAAAGTTAGGATTGGTTTTGGAAAAAACAGCAAGCCTCCTTCCAGCCAAAGCAGAAATGGTATTCAAAGGACAACAGCAACAAGGCAGCTTTCGTTAAGAGAAGGTATTAGAAATATCCATGAGCGCTTGGTAACACCCATGGGATTTGTTGGTTACACAGCCAAGCTACACAACATCCAATGAACCCAACAGTTATAAAAGGCAAGAAGCAAGAGCACCAGCAGCCCAGGATATCAGTTTAAGGCCTGAAGTTTGTTGCCCCACAACAGGTGCAAGGGTGAGATTCACATCTGGCACTTGGTCCAACGTGCCTCCCAACACACCAATATGACTTCACAAGACACTAAGTCACGTAACATCTCTCTAACTGTTGCAGTAAAAGGAAACCAAATAATACCAACATCATAAGTAAAAAGGAAAAGAAAGGGGAAGGGGAGAAAAACAATGTTTACCATCAGCCTTATGTGGGAACACAAGCTTGATTCTAAATTTTTCTTGAGAAGTATTACAATTCAAAGAGAAAAACAAGGTGATGAAGGAGCATGCAGAATGGACTGAAAAAGCTGAGCTGAACTCGGTACACACTTGGATGCATGCACACATTTAGCAAGTTCAATACTCTCCCCTTATTGAAAAGCCTGAAAGGAAAACTCCCTTTCACATATCTCACAGTAATAAATCAGTACACACTATTGGCCCAAACAGAAACCTGCATTCGCCAACTAAATAACAGTGCTTCCCACGTGAAGTTGAGGAGACAAAAGCAAAGACATGGTAATAATGAAGACTTTAACAGAATGACACCACCTGAAATAGCTGAGGATTGCCTTTGTACTGCAATATTAATTTTCTAGACCATTAGTTATATTGCTTGTCCAGAAATGAATGTGTAATTCTCCTACTAAGCTGTGGGACAGATTTCCACATAGTATCACAAGGCTATTCAGCTTTCAAAAGGTTAATAGTTAATGGCTTTGATGTGCCTCAGTCAGATAGTTCAGCCTACCACCCTATTTTTGCACGAGCAATTAACTAAGCTGCTTCCTCTGCAGCATTAATTTTAACAAGTTTACAATAGTATCATTAGACCTCTGGACATTTAAGAGGAAGCACATTACAATCGAAAAGTACCATGCCAAGCAGGAAGCAAGTGGCTTCAATCCAGGAGCACTGAGGAATGCAGAAGGCAAGCAGAATTCAGTGGCAGACAGTTCAGACTCTATGAATTCTTGACCAGAACACCAGACTGCAGAATTTTACTGGGCTCTTAAACCAAAGAAACAACACACAGATCTTTAAGGCACTAGCTTTCCACTAGTTTGCCTTTTTGCTTGTTTGCTTTAAGCCAGTGAAATAACTGCAATGTGATCTTTGGAGCAAGACACGTTCCATCATCTGCATTCAGCACGTAGGCTCCTGCTAGTGATGCACATCATCTGACAGAAATCCACTTACACTGCCCGGAAAGGTTTTCAGCATAGAAACAGTACGAACAGTTGCTAGCAGACGTAAACTGCAACAGACTTCATTGAGTTGATTCACAGCCAGGAAGGGGATTAGAGACAGCATTTGTCTGCCCCCATCTTCAGAGCAAGGGCTGGGGTCATAACAAACTTTTGCTAACTCATGCTTGCTCCCTTTTCACAAGAAGGTAAAGGAAGCTTAAGCCTCCCTGACCCATTTTCAGGTGGCAGATCTGTAGGTCTGACTACACTGTGGAAACTTCTGTTCCTGCTCAGATCACAGGAACTGTTTATTGTTTTTTCCCAGATTAATTGGAAGGCATCCTCCCTTTTCACATCTCCAGCGCTACTATCAGCCAGTTGTCAACATTCTCCAGACCGTATCACATGGATTTTATGGGCAGTAGCACCTGCCTCTCACATGCTGTCAGAATGCGGGGTAGCAGCAAATAACAGCAAATATTCTTACTCTGGTCAACCCCATTTACACTGAATTTAGCTCTCACTCTCAAATAAATACTGGCATCTAGCTGTTCCCATGCAGCAGAGGCTACATGCCAGTGACAAAGACAGTTGAGGATCAGAGATGGTATTTATAGCACAGACCTACAGACTCCAACCTGTGAGAGGCTATCCAGAATTAGGGAGTGAGAGTACTACTAAGTACAGTTTTAGACACAGACAACCTTTAAGCTGGGGATTTCAGGATGAGACTTTCCCAGGTTCCAGTGTCCTTCAATTCTGGCCAGTAACTTAAGGATTGCATCTAAGTTTAAACTCCCCAGCTGCAGTTTTGAAACTACTCATCAAAAACTGATCAAATAACATCTTCCCCAACTTGGTGAGCCTCTTCCTTCCCTCCTGCCTGCACTCCTGCTCATGCAGCTACATGCTCCAAGACAAAGGAGAAAAGTATTTTTCAGCCTGATCAGTTGTCCACTGTAGTTAATAACTATATGAATACTAGTGCTGACATAGTAGAACCATGTACCAGCATCCACAACTTCTCCATGCAACCTGCTCCAGTGCCTTACCACTCTCATAGTGCAGAATTTCTTCCTATTATCCAATCTAAACATACCCTCTTGCAGTTTAAACCTATTCCCCTTGTCCTATTGTTACATGTCCTTGTAAAAAGTCCCTCTCCAGGCTTCTTATTGGCCCCTTTAGGTACCAGAATGCTGCTATAAAGGCTTCCTAGAGCCTTCTCCAGGCTGAACAACCCCAATTCTCTCAGCCTGTCTTCACAGAAGTTCTCCAGCCTCCTGTCATCTTCATGGCCCTTCTCTGGATTTGCTCAAACAAGCCCACATCCTTCTTGTGCTGAGGGTCCCAGAGCTGAATGCAGTGCTCCAGCTGGGGTCTCATGAGAGTAGAGGGGCAGAATCAATTCCCTTGACCTGCAGGCCACACTCCTTTTGATGCAGTCCAGCATATGGTTGGTTTCTGGGCTGTAGCTGCACATGCTGAGTCATGTTGAGCCTCTCATCAACAAACATCCCCAGGTTCCTCTCCCCAGTCTGTATTTGCCCTTGGGATTGCCCCGACCCAGGTGCAGGACCTTGCACTTGGCACGGTTAAACTTCATAACTTTCGCATTGGCCCACCACTCAAGTGTGTCAAAGTCCCTCTGGATGGCATCCCTTCCCTCCAGTTTATCAACTAAACCACAAAACTTAGTGTTGTTGGCAAATTTGCTAAGGGCACACTCAATCCCAATGTCCATGTCATCGACAAAGATGTTTAACAGGATCAGTTCCAACACCAATCCCTGAGGGACACCACTCGTTACTGGTCTCCACTTGCTGTTGACTGCAAATCTTTGTGTGTGACCATCCAGCCAATTCCTTATCCACTTGCATAAGCTGAAGCACTTTCTGGTGGCTAAGCATTAAGTGGCTGGAGTGCCTGATGGTGAAGACCGAGGCAAAAACGCCACTACACACCTCAGCTTCTTCCATGTCCTGAGTAACTAGGACATGGAGACAGGACATTTCCTTCTGAAGAAGGCCCACATTTTCCCAAGTTTTGTCACCAATGTACCTATACAAGCTTTTCCTGTTGTCTTTGGCTTCCCTGGCCAGATTTAATTCTATACAGGCTTCAGCTTTCCTAACCTGATCCCTGGCTGCTTGGACAATTTCTCTGAATTCCTCCAATGCTACCCGTCCTTGTTTTCACCCTCTGTGCACTTCCTTTTTGTGTTGGAGTTTGTCCAAGAGCTCCTTGTTCATCCATGCAGGCCTCCTGGCTTTTTGACCTGACTTCCTCTCCTAAGTCTGGAAGAACTGATCCCCGAATATTAACCAGCTTTCTTGGCTTCTCTTTTCTCCAGGACTTTATCCCAAGCAGATACCTGAAGAGGTCAAAGTCTCTTCTCCTGAAGACCAGGGTAGTGAGCTGGAGATGGAAGTTGTCATCAACACATTCCAGGCCCTTGGATTGCTTATGCCTTGCTGTGTTGTCCCTCCAACAGATACAGGGGTGGTTGAAGTCCCCCATGAAAACCAGGGCTTGTGAACATGAGGATGTTCCTATCTATCTATAGAGGGTTTCATTCACTCGATCTTCCTGATGAGGCAGCCTGTAGCTGACCCCCATTACAGTGCCACCTGTCTCTGCCGTCCATTTCATCCTGATCAATAAGTTATCGTCATCTCCCCTGCCTGTCCTTCACTGTGCCTATATCCTTCCATTCCAACACTCCAGTCATAGGAGCCACACCACCACATCTCTGTGATGCCAGTATGATCACAGCCCTGCAGAAGTGAGCATGTCTCTAACTCCTCTTGTTTATCCCCTATGCTGTGTGCATTTGCAAAGAGGCCATTAGGTGTAGGTAAGTCTAATTCACAGCAGCTGAAAGCAACCATAGCCTCAGGTCTAGTTTTTCTTAAGGACAAAAGCCAATACTTCTTTTAGCCTCAAGGCATGGATAGCTGTACTTCTGCTTACTTTATGTGTGCTAGACTACACACCTGTAGCACATCATCTCAGCGCTTCTTTTTACAACTTCATTGGAAAACAAATCAACTTTGCAGCAAAAGTTATCCCCAGATTGCAGGTGTCTGGGTACAACTCCAACAGAACCACACTCAGGTGACACAGTTGCAGACTCAGGACATCCAATTCCATCACTGAAAACTCCAAAGATGGCGTGTGCCTCCACAGCATATGGTATTTGCCCAGCCACTAAGAGAAGGCATAAGCCCCAACAATGGGGTTTGTCCTGAGAGGTTAAGTCATTCTGCTCAGGAGGCCCTTCATTTCTAAGACAACAGCTAAAGAAAGGCACTGGATTCTTCACTTCATTTAGTGTAGCCCTAAGCTACATAGTAAATGGCATTTTGTTTGCTGAACTAGCATTTTTTTCTGATACTTGCAATTACTCTGATACTTGACATTACTCTTCAAAAGTAATTGACATTTGTGAAATACTCAACCAGAGTCAGTAAACCAAAGTGACACAAGTCATGGCTGAACTTGCAAAAGGACACTTTAGGATCTGAAATCAAATCTAAAACTTAATCCAGTGGGCAACGTGCATTTTTCATGGGTAAAAGGTGAACTCCTTCTGGAAGCCAGATGCCTTGCCCAACCAGAGGAAAGACTGGTCATTTATAGTAAAGGTTAATGCCATGATAAATGCAAGTTAACATTTTGCCTGCCTAGCATTAGGGCTTCAGCAGCAGCAAGGTCTTTCTTTTTGCCATTTTCAAATGTTATCACTGGAATCCTTCCCTTCATTAAACCTCTTATGTCCATAAAAAAAGAAAGTAAACAGTTTTGCATAAGCCTTTATTTATATGGTTCTATAAACAACATCTCTATGAAGTCACCTGACAGCCCCCCAAACAGGGAGACTGCTTCCTTTAAACATGCACTTTTTTCTAAAGCATGGTAGGTGGCTTTCCCTTTTCAAGGCTGGGAAATAGAACAGTGTCCATGTAAAATGAGAAAAAAAATTCAAAGAGCAGACCCTATGCAGTGACCTTCCTCTCTTGGTTTTAACACAGAAAAGGTTCCCTTTACCTCTGCATTTGCATATTAAGATCTTAAATTATTCACTGTGAATAAAGCCATTAAATACTCAAGTTGGAAGAGCAGTTTAAAACCAGACTGTGAATGACATAGGAATGCCTGTGATATTTTTGTAAGTGTTATTTATTATTTGTGTTAGCATACTGTCTAGGAGTTCTGGCCACGGAGCAGGATTCATGGGGTGAGGTGTTAGACAAAAAGAGACTAGCAGACGATCCTTGCCACAAAGAACTTACACATATTATTAAGCACTTGGCCAAACCAAGTCATGACATTCTCAGCAGCAGAGCTCAGCAGGCTCAGGGCACAGCTTAAACTGACTGTGAAACTGCTGCACTTTAGAATCCTAACTAGTCTAGGTTGGGAATAGGTCTCAGCAACATGACAATGTTCGCATTTGTCTGCAGCGGCTCTGGCTCACAGCTGTCTTTGAAGTGTGTTCTGCAAACCTTTACCCATCTTGGCTGGTGCCATCTGACCCAATAAGGAAACTGTTCTGGGTGCTCTGGATGCTAAATGAGACTCCAGCTTTTAACAAGGAACAAATTCCTGGACACTGGCAGAATGGGACAGTATCCTTAGTATGAGGAGCAGCGGTCCCAGCTAACAAACAGCTTAGCTTGGGTGCAGTGTTAGCCCTGCAGACAGGAAAGCATCCAGAAGAGGAAGGGACTTTAAGGCCAGCAGTGAAGTTGGTCTGCCGAAGCCCGTACTGAGTGCTGGATTGGGCCAGGGGTGCCTGAAGCACACAGAAACCTGGGAGGGACCAATTACAGCCAATTCAGAAGCAAAGAGGTATCTCCTCCAGTTTCACCTCCAGCCATCATAAACACAACACTCCAACTGGTAACTGAGGACAGAAGGGACTACTCATAGATGTTAAGGACAGCTCACGAGTCAGAGAGCATGATGAACACAAAGACTACTAAGTGCTGGCTGAACTCACTTCTCTGAGGGGGTGCATTCTAGCTAAATGCAGCTCAGACAATTGAAAGCAAACAAGGTGGGGTCACTTACTTCCCTTGGGTTTTGTTTGGTTGGTTTTTTTCCTTCATAAGTCATGGGTTTTTATTAGTTTCCTGTTATCCCAGTCTCTCTTATATCTATGCATCAGGTTAAAGTTCAGACTGTGAAGACTGGGCAACACAGGCTGAACCCGAGTGCAGCATGTCTCCAGCACATAGGCTTACTGTCTGATGATTTATTTCCAGCATCAAAAGTATGAGAGTTTTAGAGTCAAACCAAACACCAGAGCAAGTACATCCATTTGAACCAATACAATGCTAAATGAGATGCCAGCATTGTATTTTGCATTTGACTCACTAGCTTTTCCTCTAAATGGGAGGAGAGCAATGCATTCTGGACAGCATTAGGATGGTTAATTGGAAGCAATAAAAAACTTCAATTCCAGCTGAATTTCAATGTAAAGTTTCAGCTTTTATTGGTTTGCATCTCAGTTTTCCTCACCAGTGCTGCTTTCTCTATGCTTCCCACCAAATTTGAACTGATATCTGTTTTCCTCTTCAGTGATGAATTAACTAGAGCATCACTGTAGATTGCTCTGCACAGACTCTGTTTACAAACAGCCTGGTTAGGAAATACCTGTTAGTTTACCTTTGTATCTTTCATGAATTAGGAATGTTTGTGAGTACAGCATGCAGCTAAATTCACTAAATAGGAATTTTATAAGATATCTCTGTCCAGCTCAGGTGACACCAGAAGAAATAGGCAAGGAAATCTAAACAAAGAATGAATTTGAAGGCAGAGTTTAGAAAGCTTGGGGGGTAAAAACCCCAAACATACACAGACACAATGATATAAACCATTTTTTCTAAAGATATTATTGGTTTAGTGAAGGGATTCAATATATATTACAGGATGTGATAAGTCAAAGTACCCAGTGCTGTTCTGAACCACTGGCCAGGCCCTAAGTATCATTTCATTTCAGTATTCGATATCAGAACTGAAGGCAGACACAGGAGATGCAGAGAAGCCAGTTATCATTCAGCTAGGAAGATCCACAGAAACTGTGGCATTTTGCTGTGATATTGACACTTAGCTTTCCATCAGCATTCACAAAAATGCTTTTTGGATGTGACTGCCAAGAACTTACTGGGTTTAGACAGTTAGGAGATTTTGCTTTCATTTACTTCACATATGCCACAACTCAATCAAGACTTCTTTATGGTTACGATTGTGCTGGCAAATGAACTTGTCCAGCTGCAAGAAGTACAAAATAATGAAACAGAAATTATCATATTATGAATCTAGATATTACAATAGGAGCAGGCTCTTTCCAGAAAGTATTACAATGAATTGGAGTGAAAAATAAAATGGAATAATGCCAAGATAATTTTTTAAGGAAAAAAAAATTGTAACAACTGACATATGAGTGAAAAGAGTGATAAAAATAATGCACATCTGTTAAATTTCCATGTCTTTCTCTATCTTCTCTAATTATTGTTAATTCTGTGAAATACACTACACTATATTTGGGTCTTGTAATTTTATTTTCAGGTTCATATCTGCATGAAGAAAAAGATCTCCTTTGCTGAACCTAATTAGAAGCCCAAGTTCTGAAAGCTAAAATGATGCTGAAATTTCTTTGGGATACTGCATTGTCAAGAAAACCCTTGAATTTATGCAACAGTACAGAATACAAGCAAATTAGCAGCACCAGCAGACAGGCAGCTATTCTTAATAAGGTTCATAGCAAGTTCCCAGGGAACACTTTGCCAAGAGAAACTTCCTAGGAAAATAATCACACCTTGTTTTCAAAGGAACTAACTTTTTTAAACAGCACGCTACAGCTCTGTTCATCCTGGTGCAACAACCATGCAACCAGGTGACTTTTGCAGAGCTATTTTTTTCCGTTGCTAAATCATACCTGTGTCATAAAGTTGAGTATCGTACAAAAGCTGAAAACTGGATGCCACAGTAAACAGATTTTTATTCAGTAGCGCTGAAACACGAGCCAAGATCCAAGCTAAAGTTCAGGCCTCCAACTTTGTCTTGACTACTTCCTACTATTGTATGTGAGATTCTTTCACACAGCCTCCGAAGTGTCTGAGCTCCTGTGGGGATTGTTCAAGGAACTGAAGTAATGCTATAAACTCTCCTAAACCCTGTCAAACAAAAGATAAGGCAGAACCTTTTCTTTTTCTCACAGAATGACATTCTTCAGGGACAGGAAACAAAAACTAGAACATTTTTTTTATGAGGAAAAAAGATAGCTAACATACAGTGGTTAGCATTACAGAGCAATATATCTATCATATACCTATGATGATGCTGGAAATCTTCTGTTTATATAGAATTATATAAATAAGGCCTAGTTGTACAAAAATGTAGTTAGTAGGAACCTAATGAATTAGTTCTGCCCACTATGAATGTCATACAAAATGAAAGAAAACAACAGCAACTCACTAAAGAAAAATGTTAGTTTGGTAAAAATCACTTATACATTAATTATATTCCTTGTACTCTAACAATCCATTGTTGTAAAACTTCTGCAGCTTCAGATGGTCTTTTAAATTAATAACAAAGCCAAAATACTTTTCCAGCCTTGCACAATTAAATACATGAAATGATGCTTCCGGAAAGCTGACAGTCTTAAAACAAAGATGCTCAGTATCAGTTGCTCACATGAGAAAACTTCTTCTGGTAACACAGCTCTTTCAGCAAAGCCTGTTACTCCTACCTAGGCTTAATATGTTCTTTGGGTGTTTTGTGAATTTGCTTTTTGGTGGGAGCACTAGCTTTCTGGATTAGTGAATACTGAACAGGAAAGAGAAAGCTTTTCGTCAAATTTAATATTCGCTGTAAGTCTGAATACCAAACCATTGGTCCTACCTTTAATTTCATTAAAGCAACGTATCATTTCTGCTGTGATAACAGCAGCAGTCAGCACTTCTGGAGATCAAAGCAAATTACAAACAAGCCTGAAAAGCTGAACATAGGTAATTCTATATGTAATGTTGCATACAATCCACATCTGACTTCAACTTGCAACTACACAAAGCTCATCTTTGTACATTTATATGGCTTGTGCTCAGTACAGTGGTTTGCAGATTCTCCAGTCCTTACTTTAACACTACAAGACTAAAACTAATTAGTTTTGCTTACATGATTAGTGCTCTGGTATACAAAAGGTCTGTAAATAAACCATTCCCTCTTCAACCACATGAAGAAGTCAATGGTAAGAATTTCAGAATAACTGCAGATTCATTTAGCTTTAAACACCAGCAGAAGTTTGCAGAATTCAATCTGTCAGCACTAGGCCAGCTATACATAATACTTCACAGCAGTATTATGAGAAGTCACTCAAACGTGAAATACAGGCAAAAATTTTTATACCTGATAACACTCAGCTAAACATCTCAGCATGCCTCCAATATGGGCTTCAAGTTTCTGTTACTTGCCTTGAATATAACGTATTTTATTTGTCCTTACAATAACAAAGGAGAAAAGTAGAGTATCATCTGGAGAATTACACTCAAGTAGACATTTTGTAGAGCTAGATAATGTATGACTGTTTGTGTCTCTAGAGGCTTAAGATAAAACAAAAGGCACCTGGAGTACTTCACAATTACTCGTGAGTTTTAGCTCCAACTCTGTAAAAAAAAAAAACCTACCTATTGTCTCTGCTAGTGAACTACACACTCATTCTAGCAGGGAATAAATAAATAAATAAATTCTGTTAGAATCGTAGAATAGTTAGGGTTGGAAAGGACCTTAAGGTCATGTAGTTCCAACCCCCCTGACATGGAGAGGGACACCTCCCACTAAACCATGCCACCCAAGGCTCTGTCCAACCCAGCCTTGAACACCGCCAGCAACGGAGCATTCACAACTTTCCTGGGCAACCCATTCCAGTGCCTCGCCACCCACACAGTAAAGAATTTCTTCCTCATATCCAATCTAAACTTCCCCTGTTTAAGTTTGAACCTCTTACCCCTTGTCCTATCACTATAGTCCCTAATGAAGAGTCCCTCCCTAGCATCCCTATAGGCCCCCTTCAGATACTGGAATGCTGCTATGAGGTCTCCACGCAGCGTTCCCTTCTCCAGGCTGAACAGCCCCAACTTTCTCAGCCTATCTTCATATGGGAAGTGCTCCAGTCCAATGATCATCCTCATGGCACATTTTTAGGCAGAAGCAGTATCTAGGAATTCAAAAGCATGTATCTCACACAAGGCAGAAAAGGTACTAAAGCTTTCACAGTATTTCTATGTCTACTAGAGGAAATCACACTCACTGGGGTGAAATAACTGGAAAGCAGTAACTACATGTCAAGCCAACCAAGGCTAAGATAATAAAGAAAAACTGACAATAAATAAAGGAATGTTCCTTGTATGTGGTCAACTAACTAGGAGGTGTAACTGCTTCTGGACTACAGCATCAACATTGTAATATTTTTCTTTTAGACACAGTGATATGGTACAGGTAAGAGGAAAAAAGAAAGACACACTGCACTCAAACATACTGCTGATGTCTGTACTTTAAAATAGCTCACCATAAATACACATAACAGACTGGAACACTTGATTATTTAAATTCACATGCAATCCTTAAAACAGCCATTCACCACTGCAAGTAAAAATTGGCAACAAAGGTCACCAGGTATGGAACTAGACACTTTCAAAAGCAAGGGGACATTTGGATGGCTTGCTTTGCTTGGAGCCATTTATTCACAAAACAGTTAAAAACACCCACTGGTAACGTCAAGAAGCCAGAAGCACAGTGAACTTTTGTTATTTAGCAAAGTAATTACTAAAGATAAGTAGAGAACACAGGTACAGAGGTAAAAATGTCCAACACAAAAAAAAATCTACTGTGTCATTAATAGCCTGAAAACTGGCTGTTTTTTTTCTGGTAATGCTTTGAAAATACACATCTTGCAAGAGAGATTTATCTGAAGGAGTGAGAAAACTGCAAACACATCATGACTTTTTCTATGTCCTTCCAACTACAACCACCTTACCTTTGGGATTTTACATATGAATAGGAAAAAAAACAATGTAATTGAATATCATCCTCTTTAAACAGTCATAACAAAAATTGAGACTTTCCTGAAAGGGAGCCAAGGAAAAGAAAACTGCACTACTGGTACCTTTTGCAGCTGTTTATGTCAAGACTGCGTAGGAATAAAACTAGATGGGTTTTAGAGGCAAAACAAAGGCATGTAAAGAAACTTTAAGGAAAGGATTGTGGGAATCACAACTTAAATCCTAATACTAGGCAGTATTCAGGCAGAAACATGCCTGTCAGTCAGGGTTGAATAGCCTTAAAGGCTATGTAATAACATTACAGAACCAATTAAAAAAATACTGTAACAAGGTTTCTAACACACTGAAACATTTTAATGTGGTTCATATAAAGGAATATTAACCTCAGCTATCAGCAAGTAATACACTGTGAATCTTACACAACTAAACTACAATGCCAGTAATGCCCAAACAGGAAGAAGCCATATATGTGAGTATATCATTAGTCTAAATTGAGAATGGCCACCTTCCATGCACTCAAGGGTACTTTGATTCCCAGCCACATCACAAGGGAAAATCAATACAGACGTATTTCTATGTGACTGAAGCTGTTAGACCAAATACCCGCTGACACCCCCACCTTCCTCCCAACTGCAGGCCCAGGACTCTGCTACCCCTTGAGGTGACCTCCTGAGCACCCGGCGCCACTGAGAGCCCAATGGCTGTCAGCACATCCTCTGTGGTCTTCCTTGCTTATAACAGATTTAGCCAACTTTTACTCTGCCCTTAAAGTCAACATAAAACAGTTCCCTAGACAGTCCTGCAATGAATGTTATCTGCAGACTGTGGTATTTTGGGGAAAGAGAAAATGAGACAAAATATACAAGAATTTTTCTTTCAAAAAAAATATCTTTTTGTGGTGATGGCTTCTAACACACTTTCCAGTCTTTCTAAAGCTATCACCACAACTGGGAGATGACATATAACCAAGAAATCCTCTAAAAATAGACAGTGTATTGAACACTGCCCTCTTCTGAAAAAAAGACTGGCAAGTTTTAAGATGACTACACAGAGATTTCAGAGGGACTGAGTTCAGTAGGTTAGAAGAATTCAAATGACAAAAATAATTGCTATCTGAATTACACAGTCAATAAAATCAAGGTGCAAAAGAAGCACTGACAGTTTTTTCATTTCATATACTTACCAAACCTGCAATGGGGGTCGGTAGCCTATTGATCTTTTTTACCAATCCTGGCTTTATTGCATTCAGCAACCTGTTACAAGAAAGGAGTATTTATGAGTGGCAAGTCACAAAATTCAAATTATCATTTGTCCCAGCACATAAGGATTTCAATGTGGCTAGAAAGGAAGACTCTCTCCTTTCTCCCCTCCTGAAAACACATGTGTGAACCCAAAGTTCTACCTCTGAAACGAAGAAAGACTAGGAGGAGAAACACCCATAGTACCGTGCCTCAGCAATGTTTATTTTCTATCCTAAATTGATTTAATTCACATCAGTCTTGACAGGCTCTGGGTGAATTGTCACATCAGTCTGACCCCATTGCCTAGAGGCAGGTCATGCCTGTAAGGGCCTGAGAGCAGAAACCCAGAAGGCATCTGGGTATCACAATAGTTTCTAGCTTAGGAACAACAGTAAGGCAGTTTCTGCACTGCAGTCAAGTGAGAAAAGACAGATATATTTTATGAGTGGGTTGTCTATTTTTCTGCAACTGTACTTGAAATTAAATGCCATCCTTGCACATCTTACTGAGAACAGAGGTCTCCATAAAATATAAATGCAAGAACACAAATAAGAAGGGAGCCTAAAAAACCCACCTCATTGTGAAAAACATTGTTAGGCCAGTGATACCCCAGTTGAACGCTTTTCAGTGTCCAAAGATTAGCAACTGCCCTAAAAGAAGTTCCCCACCATCTATGAACATGTTATGAGAAGTGCTAACATTGCTCATTGTTAGAATAGTCCAGAAAATTACTAAGCCCCTAAAAAAGGGAAATTTTAATTATAAATTCCTGTTGCAACAAACACTGTTTATTTACCACCTTTACCCCAAGAGAAAACTCTTATGCCTTTTATTCAAAGGGAAATTCAACCAGTCCCCATCCATTGGGAAGGAAGTCTTCAGGTCAAGATTCTCACTTCAAATTCAAGATCTTTGAAGAGAAATAAAGATATCTATGAAAATTTAAAACTCTTTAGAAACAAGAATAGCCCCTATGGAAGACAGCAATCTCTCTTTTGCCGACATTGTCTTCATTCAAGAAAAGAACTGACTTCTGCAGCTTACTGTGGTGGTAAAATGATTAATATTTAATATTTGAGAGGTCTGGCTAAGAGGTTTATCCTACCTAAAAGAATATTCCTTTCAGCTAAATGCTAACAGTCTGTGATTGTTTCCAACTCCCTACTTTTGAGGTAAGATAATACAAGATATGACACTCCTACAGGCTCCACCAAGAGTCATCTCTCCATAGTATTTACTGCTGGATTCCTTCTTAGGACTGTGGCTATTTGCAAGCTCGTTAAGGAGCTCATCCCTCCAAGGGGTGGACACCTGGCTTTGTTAACACTGAAATGATCATTTTTCCTCACCTCTTTTTTTTTTCTCCAGAACAGTATACAGGTTGGGTTTCTGCAATCCCTTGGAGAGAAGAGGGGGGCAGAAGGGGAGATGCTATTCTAAGTGTTCTCTATGACCACAGTTAATAAAGCTTCTGTCCAACTTGTCCTGAATTTTACTTGCATTATTACACACTTGGAGTCCCTGTATCTTCAACACCACCATAATCGGGAGTGGCAACAAACCCAATGGGAATGACATTGTTTTGGTGTTTCAGGTATTTTCTTCATCTTCTTGCAGTTTAAAACTCTGGAATCCTGGAATCGCTGTACTACTAGTCTTGCCTTCTGCTTAAGGAAGAATCCAACACTATTATGTACTAAAACCAAATGATGATTATATACAAACAATGCACTTTTTGAACAGAACAGCAAGAAAAAAACCTCACAGCCCCCTTCCTATAACCTGCAAATTTATTTCACAGATGGAAAGCAAATATTACTTCTTTTCCCCAAAATGTACTAACCTATCCTTTATCCTTGCACAGCAACAACCTTACAGAACTATTCTTTTCTGTTTAGCTGCTGCAACAGGAAACTTAAGATTTCTGTTTACTTTTTTTTTTTGGCATTTTTTGTTGAGTTTTTTGGTTCGGTTTTTTTTGTGGGTTGTTTTTTTTTTTAGTCAGAGCACTTCTTACAAAATACTGTAGCTCTGTTTTGATTTGAATCATCTATATGCCTATTCTTTCCAGGAAAAAAAGGATATATCAGCTAAGCATCTCATTTTCTTTATTACTCAAATGGGAATATATCAGGCACCATAACCAATATTGCAGGTGAAGATCAAAAGCCACACGCAATAACAGAAGTAAAATAAGGAGGTCTTAATGGAAACTTCAAATGCCAAAGGCCATTCTAAATAAATCTTCAAAATAGCTTGTACAGGCTTCCCTGTGAAATATGGGAAAAGGATAAAACGAGAGGAAGGAAAGGAGCAGGGAATAAACAACATTTTAGATTACCAGTTGGAGTCTGAAGAGGGAGGAAATGGGATGGGGCAAGATGGAAAAGCCTGAGGAAGAAAGGCCTCTATTATTAAAATGTTTACCTCCTTTTGAAACACCTCTAAACAGTCTGGCACCAAAACCCCCAGGACTTGATCACTGAAGAACGTGACAAAGAAAGAGTTCTTCCAGAGCAGACTGACTGCTTCTGATGTGTTGCCTGAGCTACAGCAACAGCCCAGATGCCAAATTACTGAGCAGCCTAAACTTGTTCTGCCACCAACCTGGCTGAGAAGCTGCACTGTTTATGCAGTGTCTCAATGGTCACCTCCAGTCACACAATTACTATCCCTCCCTGCTTCTCAGAAAAGCAACTGAATGTATCACTTCCTACGTAGGTCAATACACACACAACAAAATTGTCTATGCCGATTTAGACTCATATAGAGCATCCATCCTGACATGTAAAGTCTTGTGAGCTCTAACAGACTTTTGTTGAAACATGGGCAAAGAAAAACCCCACCATTTTACACCAGGACCTGGTGCTACAGCCCAGGGGCAAAAGTCTGAACCGAAGAAAATGCTAACCTGCACCTTCCCCTGGCACTCCCCTGCAACACTAGTCCCAGGCTTTCTTGCTCTGCCAATCCTACACGGCCCCAGCCATGTCTGAGGTTAAAAACTGATAACTTAAACCATCCGAAATCTTGCTGAATGGATCATTCTAGGACAGTAAATTAAATCTTTAAAAATACTTAAAAATATGTTTGTACTGCAGCCATTCCTGAGAAAGTTATGAAAAAACAGTGGCAGGACAACTGTTAGGGGAGCAACATAGAATTCATCAGCTTCTTCATCACCTGAAACACACACACATCGTTCAGCGCTTTATTTTCACAGCATTTACAAGTTAATCATATCACCTTGGTACCCAGTCACAGAGGGCAGCCTTGCTACAATGTGCAATTGAGGTCACATCCCTAAATCACTTTAGACAAGTTATTTTCACCACCATTCTCACAGCAGGCACTTTCTCAAAAAAACATACCTAGTTGATGGCACATTAAGATCCTCCATCTGATCTGTCTGGCCAGTTTAGCAATACTGATCCGTCTAAGGAAGGTACTAAGGTCCCAGCTGGCAGGTTCAGAGAGAGGGCTGAAGCCAGCAGGTCCTGAGTTGAACTCAGTACCCACCAGTTGCAAGCCCAGATTTTCCCAAGCACAAATGTAGGTTTTTTTTTCTCTTTTCTTACAGCTGTGTTCTGCAAACATAGAAAATCCTCAAGCAGATGTACATCTTCTAAAAACCAAAACCTTTGTATCACTATGTACCACATTCTGCTACACCAAGGTTGGTGAGCTACTGTATAAATGGCCAGAGTGTGGAACTGTCACAGTTGTAACAGAAATACTGGTTTCGTTGGGGTTTTTTGTTTGCCTGGAATTTTTGTGGGGTACTATTTTTCATACTTCTGCATCTAGAAAAACAGATGGCAATGGAACAAGTCCAGCTAAGCAGTCCTGAGAGACAGCAAAAAGGTATGACGTTAAATCTTCCATTATTTTATCCTTTTCCCTTCCCCTTCAGTAAGATACTGCTTCTTCAAGGTCTCATTCTAATTTTGATTGAAATAAACCATAAAACAATGTCCTTCCATACCATTTTCAAAAGGAGACATAGGAACATTCCTCAAGCTTGATTTTTTTTTGGTAGCTGAGGTTTGGTGACCAGCAGACATTTTAGAGACGACTGGCAAAACAAACTTAGGGAAGGCTTTGGAAAACTTTAGCCTTCAGCCAACTTGCTTCTCACAAAAATCATTCTGGAGTATTAACAGTTACTTACACAAAAAGTAAAATGACACAGGAAGGAAAAAAGAAAGAACAGAAATATAAAGACTGATGCCTCTATTGAGCCTTTTGGGTACCAGATATTATCAGAGTTTCACTGCCATGACCAGAAGGAAGATATGATTATGAAATCTCAGAGAACTTTTTAACAGTAAAAGAAGCAAAGACATGACAAAAAGAAATACAGATAAAATAGTTCTTAGAGGAACTTAAAATATGATGAAGGGGAAAAAAACCCTAACAACAAACCAACAGTACCAAACACCTAAAAGACAATAATCTAAACCAGGATAAAATAAAGCCCCTTCAGTCTCCATCCATAACACTTGAGTCTTTGTGCAAGACCTGAACTATTCTCTGGACCCGTTAGACCCTCTCTGCTGGGATTTCTGCCCAGCACCCCCAGTATGTATGCACCTGTCCTGACGCAGGACAACATTCTGTTCTTCACTTCCCAAAGCCCTCCCTGTCAATTTCAGTCCAACATCTACAGCCATTCAGCCTTTCCCCTGCACTGGGTGCTGGCTTGGATTCTTCTGTAGTCAGCTGTTAAATGAAGCACAGCAAGCCACTGCATAGAAGCTAAAACCTTAGAGCTGCCTTACCTCATGGAAATGGCAAGACAAAATGTAAGTGAAAAGCTGCTCCATCCCCACTCACGGGGAGAAGCTAGGTCATTTCCTTCCCCTGATAAAAACTAGCTCTGGTAGGTACGGGAAGAATCAAGTGCTCTATTTGGTGCTGTCCCCAAGGCTTGGTATTCAAAGAGATATGGTATCTCCACAGCTGGGCAGACAAGCTGAAATCAGTACTAGCACTGTGTGCCTAATTTATTAGAGCTTCCTGGGGTTATTTATCACCAGTTAAGAATTTGAAAACTTTTGCCAGGAAAAGAAGGCGTTTCAGGCAACAGAGGATAAAAGATCTAATGAAAAGCACCAAGACAACTGCCCACGAAATTCTTGCAAGAAAGCATCAGTTAAGAAAATACTCTGAGAATGGCTGCTAAAATCCAGCCTCCAAAATGGCCTTGTTTCTAAGAGGAAACGGAAGAGAAGCACTGTCAGAAAATAAGCTTCAGAAATGGAAAAAAAGAAAGGGTGAAGTGATGTGTGTTCACAGATCAATCCAGGCTGGAGGGATGGGTATCCAACAGAGTTCTTTGCTCAAATAACAGATCATATTCCTAAAAGGAAAAGCTGACTAATGACCTGATCTTACAGTAAAAGGGCATTTCATATTTGAGAGTTCAGGAAATTCTATCCACAGTAAACCTTAATGGAGACATTTCTCTTTTTAAATTGAGTTTTACAGATTCACATTCTTACAAGCAACCTTTCAGCACTTGATAATTATTAGCCCAGACAGCTCCAGCATCCACATATTTTAAACTCATGCTCCGGTGGCAGCTCCAAAATACCCCAAATATTGCAAAGGGGAGAAAAATCCACTGTTAATCTTAAAGATGAACAAATCACATTGAAACAGCAGACAATGAAAATACAAAATATTTTGTTGCAAAGGAAGTGGTAAAGAAATTTCAAAATATAGAGGTCACAAAAACATTTTTGGGAAAACATTCTTGAGGGATTGCTAATGATGCTGCTGACATTATTTATTTAGGATCAGATGAACAAGGTGCTTTTCTAACAAGGAGGACAGAACTGTGTCCTATGAAGGACTTACAAGTAAAAGGTGAATAAAGAACTATGCAAATATGTAGCACTGAGAAAACAAGTATGCCAAACACAGAACAGCATGGGTCTTGCCCTGCTAAGGACTAAAAATATGAAGAACACAGAGGCCTTGCACAACAGATCAAGAAAGGCAACCAGGAAGACTGTGTACAAATAGCTTTTGAAGCTACTGATACAGAACCTACCACTGTAACAACTGACGTGAAGAGCATCCTATGCACCTATGGATTTGCAATTCACACACAGCTTTACACTGAATAGCAGTGGCCATGGATAATTGTCCAAAATACATCGCCCATATAACATACACTCCTGGAAAGCTGAAACCTCTCACAGGATGGGGCAGTGTTACACAGCCTCTTGCCCTGTCAATTAACCAAGCTCCACTAAAAAAACCCCACTATTTAGTCTACTGAGATGCATATTATTTTAGCATAAACACAAAGACAGGCCATTCTGGCTGTACTCAAGCATGCTCCTCAATGCTATTCTCCTCTTCTCATGCACACAGCTGAGCATTACAGTTTATATTACACATCTGACCCCTCACCTAAACCCTACTAATAAATAGCTTTCCATTATAACATGGCAATAAAACTTAAAGATTAAAAACTCTGGATTCCTATAAAACTGTTTCAGATGTCCTCACATGAACCTAAATCTTAATGCTTAATGAGCCTTGGGGCCCATTCCTCTAAACTGGAGACATGCCAAATCCATGATGCTGATAATGTTTTGGCTTTACAATGCAGAGCCTGAAAAAAACAGAACACCAACCCCTTCTCACCTCCAGGCATGGGTCACATTCAAAACTTCAAGTATGCCTATGAAACTCAAATACCTTCTTAGCTTCCAGGAACAGGAAATTCAAGCAAAGACCTAATTAAGCATAAGGCCTGGGCATCCACTAACTTCCCCAGTGAGATATCTGGCAAGACAAGAATCTCTGCACTGTACACTATACAGCCAAGTGCTGAACTGATGCCAGGCCTATGCCACTGACAGACAAGTAGAATAATATATTTGCAAAATCCTACAAACCAGAAAGATGACTGAGTATTTGTTTTCCCCTGCCAGGTCTCCACAAGTGGCATGGCAATTTTACATAAGTGACATTAATTTGCACGAAAAACTTGATTTTTACACAACTAAACAACTGAAACATGATATATACAATGAAAACTGTTCTCCATAGGTAACAGTACCACTGACTCAGAAGTCAATGTTTTACTATTGCATAGCATTATGCTTGCATTGATCTGGCACATATCCAACCCGGCTGAAAACAACATTCATGTCAGCCCAAAGCTTGGTCTGATGTACCAGAACCATGATGCAATCCCAAAGAAACTCTGCTCTCTGAGAAAAAGCAGCTCATTCATCACCAGTGACATGGAGAATACAAGCTAAGGAGATTTCTTATTTATAGAAGAAAATTATTCTCATGGCAGAATAAATTATAATCCATTAAGTAATTCTTGACCACAATCACTTTCAGCTCACTCAGATTTATAGACTCACTTAATTTTTTTAAAATACTGTTAATCTATGTGCATGACTGACTTCTTGTTTTTTTCTTTCATTTAAAAGTAAAACCTAAGTGCTTTCATGTCCTTTTTAAGAGCATATATTCCTAACATGCACAGCTGAAGGGAACTGCCTTTCCTAGATATTGTCCTACATGAGAAAAAGTATAAAACCTTGTCCTTAATTCACTGTACAAGCCCAATTTTACCAAGATTACTTAAAAGCAGTAAAATACCTTCATATCTGCCCTTTCAAAAAATAACAAAAAGAGTCAAAGAATCTTGGTTTCAAAAAACACGTATAGTTTCTGCATATCTAAGTGTCGTAGTTTAAGCTCAGTCAGCCACACAGCTGCTTTCTCACTCCGCCTCTTTCCTCCCCCTCTGCTCCTGGAGAGATGGAGAGGAGAATCAAAAGAATGCAACTCCCACAGGTTGAAATAAGAACAGTCCAGTAACTAAGGTATAACACAAACCACTGCTGCTACCACCAATAATAATAGTGACAAGGGAAACAACAAGAGAAGAGAATACAACCACTCACCACCTGCCGACAGATACCCAGACTGACCCAAGCAGTGATCTAACCCTTCCAGGTAACTGCCCCCAGTTCATACAGTGGGCATGATGTGCTATGGTATGGAACACCTCTTTGGTCAGTTTGGGTCAGATGTCCTGTCTCTGCTTCCTCCCGGCTTCCCCTCTTCCCTGGCAGAGCATGAGACTCAGAAAGTCCTTGGTCAGAGCAAACATTACTGAGCAGCAACTGAAAACATTGGTGTTATCAGCACTGTTCCCAGGCTGCAAGTCAAAAACCACAGCACTGCATCAGCTATGAAGAAGGAGAGAAATGACTGCTGAGCCCAGGACAGTATCCATATCCTTATTCCATACCATTTATGTCATGCTCAGATCCCACATTTTCAATATACCATCACTCTTATCTCATATATATACACATATATACATAGACAGAGAGAGAGAGAGATCCTCAGTGCATGGACCAATCCGTCTAAAGCTGCTGGGTCCATCTGGTGCATGATGTCAGGCTCCATCTCTTGTAACAGTCTTTCAGAGCAGGAGAGGTTGTGTGGAGTGTCCACACTCGTGAATAACCTGGGCAGTAGTGTCCATTGTTAAGTCCACCCCTTGTGTCCATTGTTAAGTCCACCCCTTGATCACGAGCCTGTCTGCATGTTGCATCTCTGCCCTGATGGCCTGAAGTGTCACGGGCCCACTGGGCCAAAAATAATTCATCCTTAAGCTGTCAATCTAAGTTCATCTGAGACACTTCAATGTTAGCAGCTTTATCCACTTGTTGGTTGTTCCGGCGTTCTTCAGTGGCCCGACTCTTTGGTACATGAGCATCTGCATGGTGTACCTTTACCACCAGGTTCTGCACCTGGGCAGCGATATCTTGCCACAGTGCAGCAGCCCAGATGGGTTTACCTCTGTGTTGCCAATTGTTCTGCTTCCATTGCTGCAACCACCCCCACAGGGCATTTGCCACCATCCATGAGTCAGTATAGAGATAAAGCACTGGCCACTTTTCTCGTTCAGCAATGTCCAAGGCCAGCTGCATGGCTTTCACCTCGGCAAACTGACTCAATCTACCCTCTCCTTCAGCAGTTTCTGCAACTTGTCGCTGAGGACTCCATACGGCTGCCTTCCATCTCCAACGCTTTCCCACAATACAGCAGAACCCATCAGCAAACAAGGCATACTGCTTTTCACTTTCTGGCAGTTCGTTATCTGGTGGGGCCTCCTCAGTACACATCACCTCCTCCTCTGGTAACATTTCAAAATCTTTGCCCTCTGGCCAGTCCATGATGACTTCCAGAATTTGTGGACAACTGGGATTTCCTATTCGAGCTCGTTGTGTAATTAGTGCAGCCCACTTACTCCATATAGTGGTTGCATGATGTGTAGAGGAGACTCTGCCTTTGAACTTCCAGCCAAGCACAGGCAGCCAGGGTGCCAGGAGGAGCTGTGCTTCAGTGCCAATCACTTCCGAAGCAGCTCAAACCCCTTCATAGGCTGCCAGTATCT